>AYEL01079388.1:0-86564 GCA_000484575.1 Olivierus martensii
ACAAAAAAAAAAAAAAATAAAAAATTTAATTATCTTCGGTAATTTATCACGTTTAATTTTAAATTACGTTCGGCAGCAAAATAAGTCGTTAATAATTATTTTAATAATAAAATAATAATAATAATTCCGCAATTATTATTATTTTTTTTTTTTTTAATTTTTTTTACTTTTAAAGGAACGTTTACAGATGCAGATCGAAAGGGTTAAAATCCTCTTAATAGTTGACATTTAATTATTGTTTTGTGTTAATTAATAAATATCATCGAAAATATAAAATTTTATAAACATAAAGCAGTGAAACAATTTAAAATATAATCTGTGTCATTAAATATGAACAAAGTTCGATAGCATCTAGAGTTCTGCATCATTGTTATCCGTAATTTTACTAATTAATATTTCAGTACATGTATATATATATATGGATGTATAGTCTTCTGAGGATAAAGATTGATGAATTATATCCGAACACTACTCACGACTAGATTTTAAACGTTTAAAATCGTTAGTAGCGTGTAGAACAGAAAGAGTCTAGGGAGAGAGAACCTCAGGCAAAACTTCATCTCGAATTTTCTTCCGACGCATTTACTTAGCACAAATAATTATGCCGTAGCATTTTGTCACCAACTCTTGGGAGATGTTTAGCAGATAGAAAGTCGTCTTATACTAAGAGTGTCTTAGTCATTCCCATGCGACTTTCAAAGATGCACTCCAATAGTTTCCGTAATGAAGAGACAGAGAGAGAACTATACAGTTTTCCTACCATCAAGTCGGTGACATATTTGTTAAAGGAACGTTTACAGATGCAGATCGAAAGGGTTAAAATCCTCTTAATAGTTGACATTTAATTATTGTTTTGTGTTAATTAATAAATATCATCGAAAATATAAAATTTTATAAACATAAAGCAGTGAAACAATTTAAAATATAATCTGTGTCATTAAATATGAACAAAGTTCGATAGCATCTAGAGTTCTGCATCATTGTTATCCGTAATTTTACTAATTAATATTTCAGTACATGTATATATATATATGGATGTATAGTCTTCTGAGGATAAAGATTGATGAATTATATCCGAACACTACTCACGACTAGATTTTAAACGTTTAAAATCGTTAGTAGCGTGTAGAACAGAAAGAGTCTAGGGAGAGAGAACCTCAGGCAAAACTTCATCTCGAATTTTCTTCCGACGCATTTACTTAGCACAAATAATTATGCCGTAGCATTTTGTCACCAACTCTTGGGAGATGTTTAGCAGATAGAAAGTCGTCTTATACTAAGAGTGTCTTAGTCATTCCCATGCGACTTTCAAAGATGCACTCCAATAGTCTCCATAATGAAGAGACAGAGAGAGAACTATACAGTTTTCCTACCATCAAGTCGGTGACATATTTGCTTGTCTTGTGCAGCAACTATGCAACAGACGTAATAGCAAACAAGGTTAACAATTCCGTTAATTATTTCTAATTAGTAGTTGGAGTCAATTAGTTTACCTCTACCACGTACGACACTTACCTGTCTGCGAGTGACACACCTTTACAATCATCTGTTAATGAGAAGGATTTTGAATGAAGATTTATATGGCGCAAAGTGCATTTCCGTCCTTTATTTTTGCTTTTATTTTTATCGATCGGATGTTATTTAAAACATCCGTTAACGACACAATTAAAGTTTTATAATTTTATCCACTTAATTTACTTTTATATACGCGCGTGTATACGAAAATTGTGACGACTGTTTAAATTTTGTTCAACTCGTACGATTTTCCGGATTAATGCTAAATTTATTATCTTGCGTATCACGTAAATTATTATCCTATTTGTCCATTAATAACATCTGTTTAAATATAATTAGTCAGCTCTCGGCGTGCCATTAATCTGACATTTTTAAAAATGTGCAAAAACTCTTTAGCTATTTTAATGTACTTTTCTAGTATGTTGCACCTTTAAAATGCACGTTATCTGCAGAAAATATCTTAAATATCTCTCTCTTTAATCTATAAAACTTATCATTGTGCACACACACACACACACACACACACACAGACAGATTGCTAGATTTTTGCCAAACTTTTAACTTTTTTTAAAAACTTTCTGCTTTTTTTTAATAAGAAAATTTTGTCGTTTAATAAATTGACTTTAATACAAATCTACACGCGATTTTTTTTATATTAATAATAATAATATTTTTTGTCGTAAATTTTATATTAATGAAGGTAATTAAATATCAAGCTTATGCAGATGATTGTTGACATGCCTTCAGTAAATTCCAATTTCTGTCATCACGTTATTGGATCGATGAGAGGAGATTTTACTAAATGGCAAATTATGCCGTGGAAAAAAAAAAAAATTATTTAATCAAAATTTAGAACAGATTTTGATAAAAAAAAATAATAATAAATAATAATTTATATAAGATTTAATAGATAATTAATGCGATTTGATAAAAAAAATAATAATAAATAATAATTTATATAAGATTTAATAGATAATTAATGCGATTACGTGTAGCATCGTCTCAGAGATGCGAGTGATGCGGAGGAGCAGACGGATTGGAGACGAGTGCAGCATCCGGAATTTTTAGATATTTTTTTTTTGTTCTCTTATTCTTCTTTTCTAGATGTTCAGTAATGGAATAGCACATCCGAAAAGGGAAAAACAGAAGTAAATTGGACATAGAACGATTATCCAGACAGCAATCCACATTTTTGCTTGATCGTTGTATAAACTGACACAAAAAGGAAAAGTAAAAGGCGGCAACACATTTCGGACAAGTGATTGGCACTTGGAAGAAAGTTGTCTTGAGAGAATTGACTGGGAGATTGAGAAAGAACCTTATACACTTAGTATTTTTAACACGAGTGTGACTTACCGACTTGCGCTGTCATTCTTTTTAGAATAAAGTAAATTCTTACGTGAGTTAAATCTATTTCCACTTGTTTATTCGGGATAAATCATTTCGTAAACAATTCTTCTAGATGGGATTTCTTTTCTTAATATTGTTAACTATTGTTCTCTTTTTTATCTTTTTTGTTTCTGTAGGAAAAATTATTACTGGAAAAATAAAAAAGGAGGAGGAAGAGAAAAAAATAATAATAAAAATGATTGAAATACTATATCTTGCTTTATATACCTGGCCACAAATCCTTCACTAAAAACAAACGTTTCGATGACAATTTCTTGTTTTCTTTCCACATTTATAGCTTGTGATCTTTTTGTAGCAACTTTGCAATTTGTTCCAAAATTGATTCCATTCCCTGGAGGCAAAAGAAAATCGTCCTGGCTGACAAAACACACATGATCTGCTTACAGCAAATACTGTTTATATATATATATATAAAAATTCGATCTCCCTTTCTCAAAAGTTAAAAAAAATTCTGATTTATTCTTTATTAATTATTACCATTTTTTTACAGTTCGTTCGAAGATTGTAATTTATCTACCAGAGTGAAAAAAAAAAACGTTAATTCTCTTAACTATCTCTCTCTGTCTCTCTCTTACTGGTCGTTTGGTCCCGAATAAAGAGTGTTTCTGCTCTTTAACCCATTAGCGAAACCTTACCATTACTAGACAGCTTGAATGCTTCTTTAAAGATCTCCTTTCTGCATTATCACCTACATTCCCCGCGCACCATCTGCCTAATGTCTACCAAAGATAAGCAGATTCTCACCTGCATTCATTTCTAAAGTATTCTCTACACATCTGGAAATGTGGTATGCACTTTATATAGTATATCTAACTACTCTTTTCACAATTATCCAGCTTACTTTAAATCGATTAAAGCAGCTGTTTTATTCGCACATGGCCGAGAGTTTCTATCAATTAAATTCTCTTCGATTCGATTCCAGGAAACAAAGATCACTCGTATTGACAACGTGTCATGCGAAGAGTTCAGGAGAAAAGCAGATGTGTGTTCTGGTCTTTGGTATCCGATAACTCGTGTGTGTTGTTCTGTTATTACCTCAGTTACATCATATTTGTTCTCAGCTTTACAAATAACAGAGTGATATTCGGAAACGGATATTTTTTGGTCCTTTATTGATTCGGTTTTCGTGCCTTAAAAACCGATTTCCGTGTAGGAAAAAAAAACAAAAACCAAAAAAATGGTTACAGGAAATAAAGAAAAATATCATCACGAATAGGGTATCTCATGTTTTTTTTTTTTTATTTTTTTAACGATTTTGTTTAAAATCCTTCACTGTTTGTGGATCATGTTTACTTTTTTCTTTGGTATACCCGCTGTCAGTTTGAATGATATCTGGCCAACTGTTAAAGGTATAATTTCCATCCGATAAAAATTACCGTTTCTGTCCGCCATATTTAATCAAAATGGCTACCTATTGATTTAAAAAAAAAAAAAAACTAGCTTATCTTTCACATTTTCCAACGAATTTTCGCGTTTTTTTTTAGAGTATATCGATGCGATTGCAATTGATAAACAAGCGACGCCATTTTTGAAACAAGATGGCGGTCAGAAATCGATTTCGAATTTGTTTATTTTTATAACTGCCACCGTTACAAGTAAATTTTACGGTTTTATACTCGCTAGAATTCGTTATATTAGAGAACAAACAAACAAATGGTTACTGAAAATAAAGAAAAATATCATCACGAATTACATTATATCATCACATTATTTTTTTAACGATTTTGTTTAAAATCCTTTACTGTTTGTGGATCATGTTTACTTTTTTTTTGGTATACCCGCTGTCAGTTTGAATGGTATCTGGCCAACTGTTAAAGATATACTTTCCATCTGATAAAAAGCAATAAAAAGTACCGCTTTTCTCCGCCATATTTAATCAAAATGGCTGCCTATTGATTTAAAAAAAAAACTAGCTTATCTTTCATATTTTCCAACTAATTTTCGCGTTTTTTTTTTTAGAGTATATCGATGCGATTGCAATTGATAAACAAGCGACGCCATTTTTGAAACAAGATGGCGGTCAGAAATCGATTTCGAATTTGTTTATTTTTATAACTGCCACCGTTACAAGTAAGTTTTACGGTTTTATAGTGTCTAGCATTCGTTATATTGCATTTTTCGAAACGTTACTTCGCAAAATTTTTCTTTTACAGTATAAAAATTTAATATTTCTTAAAATAACACGTTTTGTCACATATTCCGTAAAGAACTTTCGCCAAAGGAATAAAATATAAAAGAATTTCCTTCTTGTGGCGCCTTATTGACTCATTTATAATCACAACAGTGGAATGTAAGACATGTTTTCCATCACTTAAGTTTTTCCGATATAAAAGTAGCGAATGTCTAAGACCATTTTCTAAGGTCACTCCACAGAATTTATCGATTATTTTTCTATTTTCATGAGTAAAATATAAAAGGATCTTTTCATATCTGTTTCTCTTTCAGTTTAAATCTTACCATACTTTTAAAAGATCTTTTGTATCTGTAAATGTATTTTAAATGACAATTTTTTTTCCTTCTTATCCACTCTCTCTTTTTCCTTTTTTTTTTTTTAGTGTTTGGAAAATGACGGCGTAAATTGAATTTGGTGGTGGAAACTTCTCCAAATTGTACAAAACCAAACTAGATAAGGTACTTCATTAAAAGGTAAGAGTTCCGTTCTTTAATCTCTCAGAAAAATGTCTTTATTATTCATTACCAGAAAAGCAATGACATCGAACGAAATCTGGATGATTTATCCAATTAATGGATTTGCAGACAGAGCCGAAAGTTCTTAAAGCAAAGAATTGCAGTCCAAATAAGATTTGGTGTGGTCAGAGCCACTTCTCTTCCACGGGGATTTTTTTCTTTCTCTCTCTTTTTCTTTTTTTTTTCTTCATTTTCTATCGTGCTGTTTTATTTTCTTCCAACCAAAAAATCTTCTAAAAGCGACTCGTTGCTTTAGTAAAGAAAATGAGATTTTTGTTGAAATTTTTCAGTTCGTATCCATTAATACACACACATAAACATAACATACCAAAAATTTTTCTCCGTTTTAAATTCTTTACAAAAATGCAATTAATTAGAGAATTTTCGGACGATTTTAATAACAACAAAAGTATCAAAAACATTAACAGTTTTTCACATAATTGCACTCGAAAAGAGAAGAAAAACAAGAAAAGAAAGAAAGATTCTCTTAATGTTTATTCATTTCTGCACGATGACGTTCTCTCAATCTTTAAATATATATATATATATATAAAAATTAAAATAAATTCGAAATTTTTATCGTTTTTTTAACATTATTTTCCTTCTTCTCCTTTCTTTTCATCAGTTTAAACTAACAGTTCTTAACAACACTTCATATCCTCTTCACAAAAGAAGTTATTTGTGAAGATTTTCTTCTTTATAATTGAATATATGTACACTTAAATAATTATTTTTTATTATTATTCTTTCCGTTAAATTAATTTAATTACCAAACTTCTGAATTACAATATTAATTTCAAATTACTCTGATTATTTTTTTCTCGTATGTGGAGAACAGTTTACATTCTGGTTAAGCATTCATTCACTTAGCGATGTAAGAATATCTCGTATCCTATCATTCTTTAAACATGTCAATAAGAGGAGCGAGCAAGTTCTAATACTACCTCATCCATCACACAATGACATTAGATGCTATCATATCTACAATTCTATGATTTTCTCAGTCGGATGAAACTATACTTATTTTCATTGTAAAGTGACGCGTGTCTTGGAGGAAAAAAATAATAATAATAACAGCAGCGTTAACATATATTAACGAGTGCGTATCAGCTTTCCGCATCCATTAAAAAGACGATTTCGATGCTAAAAAAATTGTGTATATGTCGACTATTTTATGTAACGTAAATTAAATAAGCTGGAGAAAAAAACATGGCATCAGTTTATGAATTTACTTTATAGCCAAACCATAAAAGGAACAAGGAAAACATCGATGCCATTTTATGGTTCCTAAGTATGAGAGATCCGAGACAAGATGTTCTACTCGTTGAGAACTTCGTACAAGAATTAGATCATAGAACGATTAAGGAACCGAAAAAAAAGGAGTAGAGAGAGAGAGAGAGAATCTTCAGGTATCACTTCTGTAATGCTGAGCTTCATTAACACGCTATTGAGCTTCTCCAACACGGAACTGGATTAAAGGAGAAAAGTTCTTTTTTTAATTAAACCTCAGTCGATTGCAATTAAATTATTTAAACTAACAAAACAAAACAGCATTACTAGCGCTCGTCATCTAACAATTTATTTAATAATGTTTAATAACCGAAGCAAACCTTAAATTATAAATAGAAATAATTTATAGATGTATATTGTTTTGTGTGCGATTGCTACCTGTGAGGATACATGCCAAAAATATTCTTTAACACGCGATATTATGTGACTAAAAGATGCGTTATCATCACACTAACGAACATGTTTTCTTCTTTTTTTCCTCTCTCTCTCTCTGCTTTTGTTTCTGTTTTAAAAATTGGTTACCTTATATCCAGTCGATTTATTTGTCGATATATCTGGCGAAACCATTAAAGAAAGGATGGAAATTTAATCACTTATATACCTTTTATTTTGGCTGACATGCCTTTTATGTTGTTACTTTTGTAGCATATTGCATTTACTACATTTAACCTGTACGTGAGTCTGTTTCTGGCGTGTAGCAACAGTCTATTGTGAGCAGAAAGCACTTCACAAGAACAGATGGTATATAGTTCTACTCACGAGATTTCTGAGGATGTATAACAATCAATACATTCACAGCTAGAGGGAATTATGGTTTTTTTTATCCTTCTCTTCCCCCTTTCTTCTGTTCTAGATCCAAACAAATTATCCACATCTCTGGAGACGTTCCTTATACGCTAGGATAAACTTAATTACAGCACTTTATATGAATAAAATCAACAAAATCTCAGAAGTTATTTCGATATTAACGTGTATAAACGGTATAGAAAAAAAAATAATAAAATTAAAATATTAACCGAAATGCATAATTTCTGTAGCGAGTTCTGCCGGAAAGAGTCTTTTACAGGAGTCTCGCTACTCGTGATTAGTTCGTATAAGTTTATTATTATTATTTTTTTTTTCTTTATTCAAATCACGTTATTTTGCAGAACGTGCCATTCTGGTTTTATCTGGAAAGAATTTTTAAAGCAACACACACACACACACACACGCTAGAGTTTTTGTTAAAACCAAATGATAGCGAATTAACATGCATCATAGTGGAGTACATAAGTCCCATTTAACTCGAAAACACCGGATGAGTACGTGATGCAGAAAACATGTGATCTCATTAATAGAGTGCTTCTGATATGCAAAAAAAAATCCAGAATTTAATGTAGTTTCTGTAAAGCTTTATCTCTGTCTAAGCAAATCGCAGTTTATGATCGAAGGAGGGAAAAAAGAAAGAAAAGTTCTTTTTATACCGACATGCTAACTTTATCAAATGCAAACAAACCGTTTTCTTTCAGGAAATCATGTTCACCGATAGGATTTATCCGGAATTTTAATTTTAATTAATTAATATTTAATTATTTTTACATTTTAATCATGATAACTTTCGAATGAAGAGAGAAGGAAAGATGCTTATAATATCTTATCGAAAATGGAAGATTATTTTTTTTTTATTTTAAGAAAAATATATAAAGAAGAAAAAATATACATATACGTATGCTACTGATTTTTATTATTATTTTCTGATGAAACGTAAAGAGAATAATGAAAAAATCCAGAAGAGTAAGAAGAAAAGTCAGTCTCTGTTCAAAATTAAAATAACAATAATAATACCTAAATAACAAATGTTTTGTTATATAAATTTAAAATTTCAAAAAAAACAAACTTTAATAGAATTTTCTATCAGTTAATTAAGAATTCTTGTTGTCTTCATCATTTTATTTTTTGAAAAAAATGAAAAAAAAAAAAAACTTAATATTTGAAAACATTCTTATCTGAATACACAAATAGGAAATAATATAATTTATTTTCTTTACAAATTTTTCATATTTTAAAAACTTTTTTGTTTTGTTTTCCTGTTTTAACTATTTATTGAGTTTTATCATCATCTGAGCAAAGAGACATTCAAAAATAATTTTATTTCAAACCTTAATTCTCCTCTTAGAATTGTTTACAGAAAGAGATATTTTTCATTATTAATCTTCTATATATCCGATTTTCCCTTTTCTCCCATTTCTGCTTTCTATACTTTTATTTTTTTTTTAATCTTAAAATCGAGGAAATGCTAACATCCTTTGATTCGGCATTTCTGTTTACGAACCTAGTATAACAGGAAAGACACTTTTACAGGTGCTACGATCAGAGAACTATCAAACAACGCATTCAATTTTTTTCCCTCTCTTTTTTTCTTTTCAATATTATCTATGTTACTAATATAAAAAAAATTTATAAAATTTAATTCGTCCTTAAGGAATTTGATATTATTTTAATTTAAAAAAAATTAATTTTTCTGATTTATTTGTTTATTTATAAGCGCATTGCTTGGAGGAAGATTTCCTCCCATAAAGTTTTCATTAAACGTTTTTTTTTTAATTTTTTTTAAAAACATATTATCGTCGTTATTATTATTTTTATAAAAAAATTAACAGCATATTTAATACATTTTAACAGTCAAAAAAATTATTTTCGAATTTATTTCATAGGAGAAAAAAAAAATAATGATAATCATAAAAAACAAAATCGTGTTTGAAAAATTCAATTTTTTTCAACTCTAACTGAGAGAAAGGAGAAAAAAATATATAAAAATATTTACTTATTTTTCTTCTGATACATTTATCTACTTTAATTTTTAATCTCCTTTGAAATATTAAAGGAAATATGGCAATATAAAAACAGGAGAAATGTCATTTTAAAAATTACTTAATGGCTAAACACAAAAAGAGTAAAAATCTCGTTTTTTTTACTTATTTCATAATAATCACTTCATAAAAATATATATATATATTTTTAAAGACGATTATCTAGAATTCTTAGATAATCTTCATTATATCGAATAATCTCTCATCATCCCGTTTAAGATCTTTATAATCTTTCGACTGCAAATTATCCTCTTCTCCTATTTTTCTCTACCATTATTATGATCATTATTAAATATTCCCACTCTCTAATGTATTTTAATTAATTAATTAATTTTCGAAACCAAAATTAAATGATCAAGTTACACTTTATCATTAAACAAGTTACTTATCTAAAGATGTTTATATATATAAATATTCATAAACTCTTCTCTGTGTTAATGTATCCAAAAAATGGTGGTAAAAATGGCTTCAAAATGTAAAGTATGCATTTACCTTTATTGCTGTTAAAGGATTATCTCTGTAAATGAACGTATCTGTAGGCGTTGAACTAAAGATGCAATTTATTCAAACGCTTGTTCTTAGTAATTACTCCTCTCTCGTTCTCTTCTTCATTTTTAAAACTTAGTCAGCATCTCCCGTTCTCTGCGTATCTCCAGTTCGTTTCCCAAGCGATTCAAGCAATCAACTAGTCGAACAATACTACAGGATATTGTCATTTGATACCTGATGTATTCCCCTTCCAGTGGATACCTGCACTCAAGGGATGAACTCGGATCGTATTTAAGTCTCCTGTTGCGGTCGATTTCTCCTTATAACTCGACCACCGTGTCTTAAAACTTTCTATCAACTTAAAAAATACTGAATAAAAAAAAAATTTAAACTTTAAAATTAAACTTTACTCGGCGCTCTAATGAGTCTTGTTACTCCTCTCATCCTTCATCCCAATTTGACACGCTAATGGTAACTAAATATCGTGCGACTCTTGTACCAACTGTTTTCTCTGTTATATATATAGTTAATTTGTTAGAACGTGACTCGACCAATGATACGAGAGGAAAAGAAGAGTTTTCAAAACTACTTCAACTAATCAAGACCGCTCTCTTAAAAGGTAAAATGCAGGACGAAGAGGAGAGACCTTTCCACTTCATAACCGATAATAATAATTTAACAGGCGAATTCCTACGAGTGGATACACGAAAATTTCCATCATTAACAGCTTTATTTACGTAATAATTTAAAATAAACCCCTCAAAAAAAAAAATAATAACAAACAGAGAAAGTTACGTTTTTATAGATTGCGTGTAACAGTATACACACACGCGTATACACACAACAATTTTATTTTTTCGTTCTTTCTACCTACTTCATACGTCATTCTATCCATTGTTTCAACAGATTATAAAATAATTTCAATATATTTTGCGTGGTCGAATGCAATTAAGTTAGCAGAGAGGAGGTAAAAAAATAAAATAAAATGTTGCAAGAGAACGAGAGATATTTTTCTATTAATGAAACCGAATCAGCTGCACTTTACAAAATTTATTTTTATTTTTCTGCTTAGAAAAATGTTTGCTTTACAGGGAAGCAAAGGAGAAAAATCGCTTTTGTAAATTTAACTAATTTATATCCGAGATAATTTCAAAATATAAGCTCGTTATCGTGATGCAGATTAATTCTTGATGCGTCATTAGAGAAGATAATTAAAGTATTATTATTATTATCATCATTATTATTATTATATCGATAACAAAATAATAAGATTACCAAATTGATAAATGGAAGGTTAACAAATATTTTTATATATATATAAATTTTTTATTTTTTATTTTTCTGTAACAAATATTTTTTATATATATATAATATTTTTTATTTTTTATTTTTCTGTATTACTTCACCGGTAACATCCGACATGAAATATAGCAAGTATTAAAGATGGCGACCAAAGAAAAATTATTTCCGTTACTATAGAAACGTGATCGGCTATCTCAAAAGGATTTACTTCGCGTTCTCGATCCCGTGCGCATTTTCCGAAATGATCAGAGATATATTTTTATTTATTTATTTATTTATTTTTTTTATTTTTCCGATCCTCGTAGAAGATTTTACCGAGTGCAGAATCTCCGAAAAAAAATGGTCATTTAACCGCAAATGTTTGTTTATCATGAACAAATTCAATTTCTTTAATGCTTTACCTAATATCTCTCGTACATATAGAGTTTTGATATTTGGAACCGCGTATTTTTGGCAAAAAAAAAAATAAAAAAATAAAAAATAAAAATATCAGAGCTATTCTGTGTTTAAAAATGTAATAAAATTCTTGTTTTATTTTCGATTTTCTATCGTGATACGCCTTAAAAAAAACAATTTTTTTTTTATATGTATAGCCTAACTGATTCGTCGATTTATAACTTAATAGATTTTTTTAAACATTAAAAAAAATGTTACAAAAATTTACAAATTAGCACTTTAATCTTTAATTTATTTTTTTTTTGTACGAACTAAAATTATTTATTTACGAAAATAAAACTTTATTTTCTTTCTCTATTCTGCATCCTCCTGCATCCTCCTCCTCCTCTTCCTTAGCAACCGGCTTTTACTTTATACGTAGACCTAATTGAAGTTTGTACGAACTAAAATTATTTATTTACGAAAACAAAACTTTATTTTCTTTCTCTATTCTGCATCCTCCTGCATCTATCTCCTCCTCCTCCTCTTCCTTAGCAACCGGCTTTTACTTTATACGTAGACCTAATTGAAGTAGATAATTTCTAATTTTTAAAAGAGTAAAACCACTTAAACTTTTATTATATTCAGTTATTTACATATTCTTCCTCACAACGGCATCCTTCTTCTTCTTTCAACCGCTATACATCTTTCTCTTGTCTATTATTCATTTGTTCAACATGTCTAAACCTACTCGACAATCCTATTAATTATACATTGCTGTATATCACGTTTTTTCGCCATACGTCATCATTTTTCATTTGTTCACGTCTAATTTTTACTATATTCTAGTCTATACGCACATATATATATTTTTCTTCAATGCTAAATATGTAACGCAAGAAAATTTCAGCTTAAAAATTCCCATACGCATCATCGATTTTCTATAGTAAAAACTTCTTCGATTCTCTGTCGTTCTGTATAAACGTTACACGTATTTTCTTTCATTCTACGATTTTTATCGATAAAAAAAATCTGTCGGAAGTAATTTTTTTTATATGCGATTTTGTTTATATAAATACAAAAATTGAGTGACGAACATTAAGAAGGAAGAGAGACAGAGAGAAGAAAAATAAGGAAAAAAAAAAAACATTGATTCGGAAGTATAAACAAGTGCAAAAATATCAAACAAAATTCCGATCAGCGCACACAAATATATATATTTATTTTTTTTTACCGTTTACTATAAATATTTATGATTTTTAAATATTTAAATTCGGCACTTTAGTTAAATTAACTCTTGTTTATGGGATTAATTCCTTTTAAATACATTAAAGAATTCGAAGAATATTTTATTTTAAATTTTTTCCCCTCCTGTTTTAAATCTCTGTTAGCGAAAATGAATATTTAACGAGTGAATAATAAATCGAATAACGTTCCCGGCTGTTAACTTTTATAACTGTAGTAGTAGTAGTAGTTAGTAACAGCGATAATTTTTTTTTAAGCTCGATAATAAACCGAAAACCAGCAAAATGGACTGTACTCCCCTGTGCAAAAAAAAAAAAAAAAAGAATATTTGTAAGGAGTCAATCTTTTTAATGGGTTAAAAAGCGTGTGGATCAGTCCATCTGGACTTCCATCACCTTTAATTGTCAGGTGTCAGGTGACTGGAAGTCAGCAAAAGGAGAAGAATGAGCAAGATGGGAATCAGTCCTTGTTCACCTTCTCGAGTGTCGCTCACCTGACAGATCGAGTCAGATTTAACCTACTATAAATCTAGGAAAGTTGCCTTAGCTGCGGTTGTGTAAATACAGAGTTATAGGACCGTTAGATATTACTACTTTTCTGTCAACATCCCCAAAAAAATAATAAAAATCGATATTCTTTTCTATAAAAATTATTAGCATTTCTTTACGGCACAAAGTTTTATTGGAATATATATAAAAAAACGCTTTTAAATGTTAAGGATAAAACGTAAGTTTTTGTTTGTTTATATATATATCTGTGTGTGTGTGTGTGTTTGGATATTAAAAGCTTTTCCGTTGCGGGAGTTACCTTTTAAAACGTGAGAAGCGAACAGCTTTATCTACTTTATTTGCAGTGGTTTTAAAACAGGTAAACAAAGGCTCTTAAAAGTCAACAAAAATAGGTCATTCAGGAGTTTGCAGCGGAATGAATGGCTACTAGAAAAGCCAACTGTACTTGGCAATAAATAATTCAATTTATGAAAGAAAAAAAAAAGAATATTGCTCTTAATGTTGACACAAAGAATATAACAACTCTACAGGATCCAACGAGTTAAAGAATGGCGAATGCAGACAGAAAATAATTGAGAGTTTATTAGGTCCATATTAATTGAAGGTGGTACATAAATAAGACCAGCAAGTGAGAGAGAGAAAGAAAATTCGTTGTAACGTCAGTACATTTCACAATTAATTTTAAGTACTTACCCTTGATAACTTCCTGTAAAGGTCATTAAAAGACTTCCTGTAAAATATTGTATATATGTGTGCGAAAATATATACACAGTGATAAACAGGAAATGAATTTAAGTGGCTAGTTTTCTTTTTTTTTCCTCTTTTCCTACCTGTTCTATCAAAAACGCTAGTCTGATAAAATATGGACGGATGTTGCGAGTAAAGAAGGATTTTTATTGCCTTATACATCAGACGTAAGGCTTTTTTTTTTTTTTCCTTCTTTTTTTTGCCCTAGAGTGTTTCAACTGAACGTGTCAACATCTATCATGGTTCCGATGCAAATTGCACGTACTGTAATCCACTTTATAAAATTAGGTCATTTTAAAGAATTTATTATTTACTCGGAGTCGAAGTTTCCATGTTGAAATGTGTAAAGTTGCATCAAGTAGCTAATACATCAAATAAGTCACTCACTACTTCAACTGTCAACATGAATACGGTTTGGACATCTTTCTCCTTTCATTTTACTTTTACTTATTTATTTTTATTTTATTTTTATTTTTTAGTGTTTTTTGATGTTTTTTTTTTTCCTGGTGTTCGATATAAAAAAAATTTTTTTTTTTAGAATTTTTAAAAATGTTTTTACTTATGCTTTCAACGCTCGAAGGGCTTCAGCAGGATTCGAGAATACAGAAACCTTAATTCACTTATATTGCATATCGATAAATCTCTAAAATTCCGTACTCAGCACTTGAATATGAAACAGGATTCCCGAATTTGGAATTGTTTCTCCAATTTTCTAAACAGAAACCATGAGAATTTTTTTTTTTTTTGTGTCTTTTGATCTGAAATGCCCTAAGAGGATTAAATAAAATATACTTTAAAAGGTGACCATCTAGATATATATATATATATACTCCATTTTTATCTATAAGGTTGGCTTATAATCTTCAAAAAAGGGCAAGAACTTTCTACTTGGAATACAACTACCAGAGAACTTCTTCTATCCAGGAATTCTCTGTTATCTTCGTGGCAGAAAATGTGCTAAAAATAAGAGGAAAAAAAAAATCAGAACAGCTGCAATTTAGCAAAAAAAGTGGATTTTTAAGTCGAAGAATAACCGAAAATAATTAAAACTAAATCAGAACAGTTGCAATTTAGCAAAAAAAGTGGATTTTTAAGTCGAAGAATAACCGAAAATAATTAAAACTTAAACGATTCCAGAATAAGAAATGATCGAATTAGCTGAGTAATTTGAACTCTAATGTGGAAAGACAAGAGCAGTTTTAATGAAGAATGTGTTTAATCGTTAATCGAGATCGAAAAGTAGATTTTTTTTTTGCTTCTCTCTTTCTCTCTGATTAATAATTCACCAGTGTAACAGTATATTTTACACGCTCTCTGATATATTTATGAAGCTCAAACAAGGATTATAAGATATACCAGTAATGTTTAATTACGGGTAATTATCCTAAATAAATATCCTTTAGTACAACACGTGTTAAACTTTTAAATTATAGGGGTGGTATCAACATTAGTAAGAAATTATTACCATAACACAAACGAGAGAATTAAAAAACATAATTTAATTTCTCCAAAATCTCCTAATTAAAAAAATTTATGGTTTCATTCTTCTGGCTTTTAAAGGATGAGATGCAAAAATGGCTTCCCTAAAAACGCAATAAACTCGAGTTTACTAGCGATTTAGTATTATAAATCCCTCCATATTTACTTCAAAATGGCTTCCATGCTCCTAATAATGCCATTCGTTGCGTAAAAGATTCAGAACTTTTGGAAATGTTCAAACTTGTGCAACGAGATACAGATTAACTCCCTTTTTTCTATCGGTATGTTCCGCATTATCTCTTATCCAGAATATTTCTTAACGTGTCTCAACCAGAAGATTTCTTTAATTCTTAATATTTCTCAAGTTATGTTTTACTTTATCCGGAATATTCCTCATTTATATCATATTCATTTATAATAATCTTTAGCTTGTGTTGTCATCTCAACTAGAATATTCATTGTATTGTGTCTCATCCGTGAGACACGGATGAGACACAACTTGTATCGTATCTTATTCAGAATATTCCTTGTGTTATACCTCATACACAATATTTCTTGTTTCTTATTGAAAATATTCCTTGCATCATATCTTATTCAAAGTATTCTTTGTATTGCATCTTATCTACAATATACCCCATTACATATTTTATTCAAAGTATTCTTTGTGTTGTGCCTCATGCATAATATTCCCTTATCCAAAATATTCCTTGCATCATACCTCATCCAAAATATTCCTCACTGGTATCATACCTTATCCAAATATTCCCACTTGTATCATACCTTATTCAAAGCATTCCCAACTTGTATCATACCTTATTCAAAGCATTCCCAACTTATATCATACCTTATTCAAAGTATTCCTTGTATTTTACCTTATCCACAAAATTCTCCACTAGTATCGTATCTTATTCAAAGTATTCCTTATGCTGTGCGTCATGCATAATATTCCCTTATCTCTTATTCCAAAATATTCCTTGCATCATATCTTATTCACAATATTCCCCACTTGTATCCTATCTTATTCAAAGTATTTCTTGCATCATACTTTATCCATAATATTCCTCATTAGTATCACATCTTATTCAAAGTATACTTTGTTTTATACCTCATACACAATATTCTCCACTTGTATCTTATTCAGAATATTTCTTTCATTATATTTTATCTACAATATTCCCCATTTGTATCTACCGTATTCAAAATATTTCTTGTATCGTGTCTTATCCACAATATTCTCCACTAGTATCATACTTTATTCACAATATTCTTTGCATCATACTTTATCCGCACTATCTCTCCATTAGTATGAATATCTTATTCAAAGTATTCCTTGCATCATACTTTATCTGCAATATTCCTCACTAGTATCATAACTTATCCAAAGTATTCGTTGTGTTGTGCCTCATATACAATAGTCCTTTGTCTTCTATCCAAAATATTATTTGAATCATACCTTATCCACAATATTCCCCACTTATATCATGCCTCATTCAAATTATTCCTTGTATCGTGTTTTATCTACAATATTCTCCACTAATATCATACTTTATCCGCAATATTCCTCACTAATATCATATCTTATCTAAAGTATTCTTTGTGTCGTGCTTCATACATAATATTCCCTTGTATCTTATCCAAAATATTCCTTGCATCATAATCTTATCTATAGTATTCCAGATTTATATTGTAACTTATACAAAGTATGCTTTGTGTTATACCTCATACACAATATTCTGCATTTGTATCTTATTCAGAATATCCCTTGCATCATACTTTATCCATAATATTTCCCATTTGTATCGTACCCTATCCAAAATATACCTTGCATCATATTTATCCACAATATTCTCCATTATTAATCATACCTTATCCGAAATATTCCTTGCATCATATTTATCCGCAATATTCTCCACTATTAATCATACCTTATCCGAAATATTCCTTGCATCGTACCTCATCACAATATTTCCCACTTGTATCATATCTGCAATATTCTCCACTATTAATCATACTTTATCCGAAATATTCCTTGCATCGTACCTCATCACAATATTTCCCACTTGTATCATATCTTATCTAAAGTATGCTTTGTGTTGTATCTCATACACAATATTCGCCACTCGTATCTTCTTCAGAATATTTCTTTGCATCATATCTTATTCACAATATTCTCCGCTTGTACCTTATCCAGAATATTCAATATATTGCGATATATTTTATTAAAAATATTTATGTGTATGCTATCACATCTCTTTCGTTAAACCATATAGCATTTCTTTCAGAATATTCCTCTTTTATATAGAACTCGGACAAGAATATTCCTCCACATTAACGTCTTTCATTGAGAATTATCTTTAGTATGTAGCACGTCTTACGAGAACACTCTTTTAATAAGCTTTAGCACATGTTATCGAAAATATTCCCCAACGAATCGACGATAAGAAAACAAGTGGAAGAAGACCAAAAATTCAAATTATCTAAGAGAGAACGTTCGATAAAACATCTTGTATCTCTCTTTTTATCAGAAAACAATCCTGTTCCCCCGTCTTCAAAAATAGAGTCAAGTTCGATAATCATTGAAGACGACTTCCTGTTAAGAGGAAAAACTGGACTTTTATCTTCTCTGCGCTCTTTATAAATCGCATTGGAGATTAAAACTGCGGAAGGAAGAGAGAGAGAGAGAGAGACACGCTAACCTTAAGCTCCTTTCGACAATTAACGATTCGGAATTTTCTTCCTGCGGTTGGAAGGCGATAACAGTACAAGATGCCACACGTCCGAGTTGAGGCTTCAATCGTTAAGTTGATTAATAGGAACATCCACATTATAGAGGTGCTATCAGACAATTTCCTATCCAATATTCGGACGTTTTGCTTCAGGTTCGTTCAACCCTGTTAGAATTAAATTAGGAGGACCCGGCGAGCGGGTTCTAGTGTATTTATTAACTCATTATTTCTCGTTTGGGACATCATCATAAATCATTTGGAGAGACGGCCTTATCAATTTTATGCTCTAACTTATCTTTGTTCTGTGAATGACATTTCTATTTTGAAGATTCTTTATTGTTAACCCCCCTTTAAGCGTTTTATTTCTGTATCCTTCCCCCTTTTTTTTTTCTCTCTCTCTCTCTCTCTCCCCTCTTAATATAATTAATTACCGAATGCATATAACACCAGTAATTAACGCACTTCTACCAGAGAGAAAAATGGCATTTTTAACAGTTTAAAAGTTTTAAATAAACGGATTTTCGTGTAAAATAATAATCATAATACAGTAATAATAAAAGAAAAGCAGTTTTTTTTCGTTTATTTCGACATTTTTCTTTATTAAAATTGACCGAAAACATTCATATATACGTTTAGTCTTTCAGAAATGATGGCAGAAGAGTCTGACAGATGGTTTATGGTTTGGAAAACAGGGAGAAAAACAAGAGAAAGAGAGAGAGAAAATATTCTCTAAAATGAAAGAGAAAATTAATATATAGTTGCAGTCAACATGTGTCAAAATATTATAAAATTCTATTTTTGGCAAAACAAAAGTTGAAGAAAAGCAGCCATGTTAACAAGCAAATTTATAAGAGAGACAACAGCAACAACAACAGCCATAATAAATTGTTTGCTCGACTCTTTTTTTTTGTTTCTGGAAAATCGCATTTTTGTTTAAATTGAAATATTCGGCTTTCTGACTCTAATTATTTATTAAAATTGTACTTTTCTATATAAGTAGAGAGACTACTATAGCGATTCCAACTCAAAAATCTTTTTATTTTTTTATTATTTTTATTTTTTTTCCATCCTCTCTCCTCTTCTTCTTCCTTCAGAAGCTGTGATAAATTTGCATGGGTTCGATTTTACAGCTAGAAAAAAAAATAATAATAATAATAAAACAAAATAAGATCTACAAGTATGGAAACACAAAAAGATCATTCTTCATATAAAATATCTAAACACCATTACCGACTCGATTTTCTTGGATAAAAAGATCTTTTTTTTTTTTCTTTTAACATTTTTCTTCCATCTATATTTTATTATTATTTTTATTCGAAGCAAAAAATAAAAATAAATTTAGTTTAATGATGCGTGTAATCAACTTACTTTCTTTTTATTTTTATATAAAAAATTGGCCTAAATTAATAACCTTTTGTCGATATTTTTATAAATATCAAATATTTTCTGTCCGGATTATAAAATCGAACCTTTTCCTCCATATTTACTTTAACTAATATTGATCGTGTAAGAGAGGTAGAGAGAGAGAGAGAGACCTTAGTTTGATATTCCATGCGTAAATATTTTCTTCTTCAAAATTTGTCTTCATCTTCATTATCGGTTACGACACTCGGATGAAGATGGAAACAATTATTTCGTGCTTAATTATTTTCCAAAGCGCAATATGGCGAAGATCAGTAAACCGGACGACGACCTGTTATATGTAATTTATGCAAATTTCTCTAAAAATTCGCCATTTTTAAGCAGGAAAACCGAACAAAAGCGATTCTTAACTTGTTACGACGTTAATATTTAAATATTTGTGCAGTATAAACGCAAAAAATTAAAAATAAAAACATATCCCGAACACACTTTGCTTAATTGTCACTCTACCGTGCAGCATTTAATTTTGCTTATTTTCGAAAGTTCTACTTTACACTAAAACGCGAATATTTCACGAAACAATTATTTTCTAAACGCGCAATATGGCGAAGACCAGTAAACCGGACGACGACGACGACCTGTTATCCGTAATTTATGCAAATTTCTCTAAAAATTCGCCATTTTTAAGCAGGAAAACCGAACAAAAGCGATTCTTAACTTGTTACGACGTTAATATTTAAATATTTGTGCAGTATAAACGCAAAAAATTAAAAATAAAAACATATCCCGAACACACTTTGCTACCGTGCAGCATTTAATTTTGCTTATTTCCGAAACTTCTACTTTACACTAAAACGCGAATATTTCACGAAACAATTATTTTCTAAACGCGCAATATGGCGAAGACCAGTAAACCGGACGACGACGACGACCTGTTATCCGTAATTTATGCAAATTTCTCTAAAAATTCGCCATTTTTAAGCAGGAAAACCGAACGAAATCGAGTGGTACGCGATTCTTAACGCGTTACGACGTTAAAATATAAATATTTATGCAGTATAAACGCAAAAAATTAAAAATAAAAACTTATCCCGAACACACTTTGCTACCGTGCAGCATTTAATTTTGCTTATTTCCGAAACTTCTACTTTACACTAAAACGCGAATATTTCACGAAACAATTATTTTCTAAACGCGCAATATGGCGAAGACCAGTAAACCGGACGACGACGACGACGACCTGTTATCCGTAATTTATGCAAATTTCTTTAAAAATTCGCCATTTTTAAGCAGGAAAACCGAACGAAATCGAGTGGTACGCGGTTCTTAACGCGTTACGACGTTAAAATTTAAATATTTATGCAGTATAAACGCAAAAAAATTAAGAAAAAAATAAAAAAATACATCCCGAACACACTTTGGTTAATTGTCACTGTTCCGCACTAAAACGTAGAATATTTACATTTGTAATCAAAGGAATTTTTTATTAAAATTTTTATTATTATTTTTTTATCTTATTATTATTATTATTCTTTTTCTTAAAATATAATTTAACGCGGAACAGATATAACGCATTAAATTGCATTCGTTGAATTTTAAATAAGCATTACTATTTAAATTTTTAAGCAAATAAACAAACAGGAACGACAACAGAGAATGACATTAATCTATCCTATTACTATTCTTTCTGTTTTTGATCAGGAAGAAGAAGAAAATAAAATAAAAAAAAAAAGGAAAAGCAGAACAAACACCTAAGCTCTGGGCAATGCATAGATTAATGTCAGCAGGAATCATCCTTCCATTAACTCGAATAGGGTTGCTGTTATTTCCACCTCAGCTGTTGCCACAACTTGCTTCCTCTTATAATATCCCTAGTTTAGATGCAAAGAATGTAATATTTTTCTATAAAATAACCGCTTTCTTTATACTTTTGTCACGATAACGTCAAAATAAAAGGTATTTTTTTTTTTTTTTAAATATCTCCAAAAGTCATAATCTTACGAATGGTTAGGAATTAAAGAAGGAGGAAGAAAGAGAGAGATTTTTAAACTTTTAAATTCTCGAAAGACGAATTGATGTAGAGCAGTAGATAAGAGAATAATTTTTATTTTTTTTTTCCCCATCGAATTTTCTGCAATTTTTCCATTATTTTTAAAACGTGGAAGTAAAGATTCGTCCTTTTAATAATTGCACAAACTATTTGTCAATTTTGAACGTCAAGTTCCAGAATGGGGGAAACTATTATAAAAGTTTGTATATTCTGATTGCAATTTGTTCTATTTGAAGGAATTAAATTAATAGACATACCAGTCAGAATGCAGTAAAAGGGAAAAGTAAAGCCTCCGGGATTAATTTTCCAACAAAGGGGGATTCGTCTTGGAATTTATTCTTAAATAAACAAAATATCTTTAAATATTTAATATCCATATTTCTATTAAGAGCTTAATAAAATGACTAATTAAAAAAAATAATAAGAAGAATATTTTTTTCTTTCCTCTCTAGAGCATCAGAGAGAGAGAGAATATTGTTAAGAGAATAGCTTGTTACGATTTAATCTTTCCTAATTCGCAGTTTTTTTATTTTTATTTTTTTTCGTGAAGGAAATGCGTGATGGCACTTTTAATACGGCTTTGTTATCTTTTTTTTACCATATAGATATTTTTGTTCTATACGTAATTACGCTCATCTTTTCTCTCTCTCTTCCTCTTCCGAACGGATGCGAGCGAAACCCCTTTAAGTAGGCTTTCCTCGCGATTCCTACCTCTTTTTTTTTTTTAAGCCATTTACCAACATTAAAAACGGGTAAAATTAAATTTTAACAAACCTATACACGATCACGTATGCATTTTACATCCGCTTAAGAACGTTTCCGAATTTTTCTTCCACACTAAAAAGTTCAGAAAAGAAGAAGAAAAAAAAAAAGAAGTAATAAGCGAATCTTATCGTGGAAACCAGAACCATTTTTCTGATTGAAAAATGCGATTTTTATGAGTGAAGTGCATCTCCAACAACTAAACGTTATATTGATATGTAGAAGAATCATAAAAGATAGAGGAAAAAAAAAAAATCCATATCGATCGATCGTTTTTCAGAAATCACTCTTTATGCATGGACATAGAAAATATATATTAAAAAGTAAGAGTTGGACATGAAAGATTTTCAGAAGAGCCGCGTATAGTTCGACATCGTGTTGTAGAAACTCGGCTTGCACGTTTTGCTTTGCTTGTTTTTCAATATTAAATATAGAAAAATGGAAGAAAAAAAAAAAAACTATAAAAGAATTCCGTTTGATGTAGACATAATAGCGGAGAAGTAAATTTAAAAGAAATTCAAATATATGAAAGTTACTTTTCACTAAGATATGTGTTTATCGATGGAAAAGAGAGATATGTTTGTATTGCGTGCATTCCATCCATAGTACTCAGAATGTCGTTTAAATGTCGAAGTTTTAGCCGGCAATAATAAATCAATGGTTGGAGATGACCAGTTTATGTGTCCTGATGCGACAGATGCGAAAGCTTCTTTACGCAAGAAGAAGAAGAAAAAAAAAAATTTCAAAATAAAACAAGTATACAAATGCACAAAAAGATTTTATGATAAAAATCGTAAAAATTCTTTAAAATTACCTTACATAAAAATGACACATTAGCTACGACATCTTAGGAGATTTATGTTTGGTTATGAACACAAATGTCACCTCCAACACATCATCCCGTGCAATATCGGATTTTTCTCGCGAGACCGAAAATTCGTGTTGGTGGCCTATTGATAGGGATAAAAAAAAAAAAAGAAAAAAATCGATGAGAATTACTATTTAGATCCGTTGCCTGTGGTCATGTCAGAAGTAGGTCAACTGAGGGGATAGTTTTGGTACATGCAAACTCTAAAACAGCTGTATACGATAGATGAAATATTGACCAGACGTTACAACACTGTGTGGACGATTTATACCCAGGAATGTCTCCAAGACCGGATACTTTTCTTTTTATTTTTATTGTTTTTTTTTTTCTTATCCAGTTTCTCTTGCAGCAGTTTTAAGAATTCGCTTCAAGAAATGACTAGCCAGACACGCTGGAGAATTACTAAAAAGGATTCGGGAAGGATTTCTTGTTACAACGATACGTGACCTTTGAACTGTTTCGATTTAGAAGTAAATCTTCTCTTCTTAGACGTATACCGTGTATGATGGTTTAGCTCGGATTGCATTGTCAGTGATTATGATGCACTTTATCTTTAGCTGTCTCAGGTAAGATCGATCGATTCTTAGGCACCACCGCTGAAACATTGCTGCTCTATTATATATTTTTATTTTTTCTATTTTCTTTCTCGGATGCTGTCTAAGTATACTGATTAATGGGCAGATTGCTAGCTTAAGAACATAATTATGAGGACGATATATGTTAATTTAGACCTCACATTTCGACGTGGTATACAGTACTGGTTTGTGTAGCTGTAACCACGTTTTCTTGTCTTTAAATCCTTCATTTTAGGAGGGGAAAAAACGGGGAACGAAGGTTTTTTCCTCTAGAAAATTTATAAAACCCATCTTCAGATAAATGTGCTGTAGTCACGTGATGTTTTGACAACATTGTAATTAGGCAGCACGACAGCTACCATCCGATAGTGTTAACATGTATGCGGACATCCTTATAATTACAAATTAATTACCGTTCCTCTTTGGCACATAACGACTCATTTTTGGTACAGGAACCATGCAGTTTTGGCCTTTAACTGGCTCAAAAAAGAACGAGAGCACTTCATTTCTCTCTATCTCTCTGCGATAGGACTTCTTTAACCCCGACAAAATTCGCAAAAGTAATTTGTATATACAAAACTTTGTCGTAGTTTGATGAAAAATGAAAATGGATCTATGTATGTTACATATATATATGTTTTTAAAGCAATCTTCCACATGGTATTGTAAAAATTTTTTTTTTCTCATACAGAAACCAAAAAACAATTTTGAATAGAGAAAAATAATCTTTACTCATTTGTTTTAGTGTTTTTCTACCTCTTTGCTTTTAGTATGATTGAAGTTTTGTTATGTGATTCCCGTTCATGTATATATATATATATATACACGTTTCTATTTTAATAATAGTTTGACATTATTCATTCCACCTGGGTTTTTCGTTCTAAGAAAACCGGTGTTATGAATAATCACCAGTTAAATACTAATATATATGTATAAATTAAACCAGCGAACGAATCTCTAGAGCGCCAGTGAGCATGAAGAGCACGCTCGACACTCCGCAGCAGCACGGTTACAATATTTAAATATACCCAAATCTCTAGAGTAGCAAACGTTGCATATGCATGATTCTAAATGCATTAAAATGAAGATAATTACAGGCTTTTTTTGTGTGTGTTTTAATCCTGTAAAAAGAAAAATAAAGCAAAAAAAAAAAACAGTGAGCATTTTTCGTTCTCACTGCGGTCTAGTTCTGGTTTCGTGTCTTATATCACGGGATAGCTGGAGCGCAAGGATATAACAAGCACCTTTACTGGACATAAAGCCAACACAGTGTGACGCAGTTAATTTAACACCCGTTAGAAGACGGTCCGACCAACTGTGTGATGTGAAAACCTAGCAAAGTACAGTTTCTCGCTGTTCGTGTTTGATAACAAAGTCGTCAGAGTTAGCTTTTGTCAAAATCATCATTAGTTGTTCGCTCTGGCGATCGTCAATGTGACGGTTTCAATATTAATTTAAACTCTTATACTCGTCGATGGTGTAATACAATGGCACACATTTATTTCCGAATAATAACCTTTTCCTAACGTTAACCCACTATTGAAAATTGTATTACTTCCTAAGTCTCTAGAGTAATAATTATAATAGTAGTAGTAGGAAGAGGAGGAGGATGAGGAGGAAAACAAACTAACTCGACTTAAGCAGATAATTTAATATATATATATATATTTTATCATTAAAAATTTCCTCTTTTTACGTGGTAGAAGAGGAGAGAAACAGTTCATCTCGTCTATTACTTACATTAACATTAAATCACCATAAACCATATTCCTCTAGGGAAATATCCGTATTATCTTAATTAATACCGGAGAAAATTTTTCCTTACATCCTTTCATTTAGATCATATATAATATCAACTTAGAATCCATTCTGTTAAATTGGATTTTTAGCAGTAAAAACCTACCAACAAAATCGAATAAATGCTGGAAGCACTTTTGAGTAAAGTGGGATTTGTTTTGCTGCAATTCTTCAAACGTTACTTAAAAAAAGTAGAGAAGAAGAAAAGAGAACAGCAGCGGTGCAATTATCCTTTATTTTAAATATTATTAAGACATAAACACTTCAGATGCACGTCCGAAATCCATCAAAAGACTTCAGCTTTACTTATTATTAATAATATTCTTAGTTCTGTTTATCCTTTATAAATTTTTGAGAAGATTTCACGTATCAATAACAATTTATCGATCGATGGAAGAGATTCTTCGGTTAAAAAATACGGTTATTTTTATTTTTCTGTAGTCGCTAAACTCATAAATTATGTAAAGATTACAACAAAAGTTGTTTTTTTTTTTTCATGCGTAAATAAAATTATCAAATTAACTTCTCCATAGTATCGATATGCATATATATGCGTATAAATCTACTAATTTAAAATCCCACGAGAGTTAGTTACGTTTTTTTCTATTAATTTTTTACTTTTTCTTCTTCTTTTTTATTTTTAATTTTCTTCTTTCTTTTGTGTTTATGTAACTGTAGCAAACGAGATTTTTGTGTCGTCTCGAACTTGCCACAAGAATTTCGAAGACATTAATAAGGAGAATGTGTGTGTGTTCCTTTACGTAAGTTAATTCGATTTTTCTGCGTATAAACATTTCGAAATTTTCTTTCTTTCTTTTGTAATTTTCTTATGTTTTCTCGGTCGTCTAGACGCGTAATTATCAAATGATTTAACGTCGGATAAGTCCATCTTGTCACACAAAGTATCGCTCCCGTTTTTAAGATTAATGGATAAGAGAAAGGTGTTTGTTTATATAGATTTTTCAAAATTTTTTTGTTTTGTCTTCCGGTTACGTTTTCGCGAGATGGTTTCAATATATATATATATATATAATATTTTTTTATTTATTTTATCCTTTCTGTCGTTTTGATCTGTAACGTAGGAAAAATCCATCTTGGATCCTTTCACTTCCATGATTTCCATTGATCCAATCAAGCTATGACATTTCACACTGGGTGGTGTGATGACGTCAATTTGATGACTGATGACAGTTCTGGGTTCCCCCAAATCTCCACCTATTCGGTGACAAATAGATACTGTCACTTATGACGTCACCGGCAGATTAAAGCACGGAATAAGATTTTTTTCTTTTTTTTTTTCTAAAGGTCATTCATCCGCCCTGGGGTAAGAGTAAGAAGGAAAATTTCTCTCGTTTCCGACAGAAATTTTCATTCGGAACACAATATATTTTATACTACTACTACTGCGAATATTCAAAATTCTTTCGCTTCCGTACAGAAGAATTGTGGACTCGAAAGATTACATGCCTTTTTCTCTATCCATTTTCCGTTAGCGAGAAGAACTGGAACCTCAAAAATAAAAATAAAAAAAAAAAAGAGGAGAAGAGGGAAAAAAGTGCCTCGGGCTAAGTTGATGGAGCTCGGAATTGAAACCCAGAACCGGAATGTTAGACAAGGAAAAGAATAAAAGATGGAAAGTTCCGATATTCAAAAGATAGTTTGGACATTGAGAATTTTAAGATTTACCAAAAAACAAATGTTTATAAGAGACGTTTAGAGGATGGAATCGTTAGCAAACTTTGATCATACCTAATTCCGTTTTTATTTTAACGATAACGGATAAAATCGGAAAGAAAAATCGATATTTCAATTTAGATATAGCGTAAAAACCGATTTTTACTATTATAAAAAAAAAAAAAAAACAATTTTATGTGATAGTTTCGCTGGTCCGTCCGCGTGTCTGTCGTTCGGCAAAACGTCTCTGTCGATAATCAAACACATCGCAGAGCGTTCATATTTTACGGTTCGCTTCTTTATTAGCCGAACCGTAGGCTTATTAATTTTCGACATTACAAGATGCGGTCATTCGAAAATTTAAAAAAACTCTCGACTGGTTATTTATTTATTATTATTTTTTTTAGCATAATTTCTGAAAAAAGTGAAGATCGCCACGTTGTCTGAGTGTTCCCATTAATAACTTCTGAACTAATTAATACAGTATATTTTAGTGATGTTTATTATGGACATTGTCATCTAATCCACTTGTTGTCTGAGTGTTCCCATTAACAACTTCTGAACTAATTAATACAGTATATTTTAGTGATGTTTATTACGGACATTGTCATCTAATCCACTAGCTTCAACCATTTAAAAATGGCGGACGTTCAAATTTATCAGATGATTTCTTAATACGTCTCGAGCTATTTGTTGAATTTTTATGAAATTTATTAGTAGATATCGATGGTAAATCGATTAACTTTTTATCTGCCACCATTTAAAAATGGCTGCCGTTCAAACATCACTGTGACTATTTAAAAATGGCGGATGTTCCATCATCACAAGTTATATCCATTTAAAAATGGCTGACGTTCAAACATCACTGTGACTATTTAAAAATGGCGGATGTTCCATCATCACAAGTTATATCAATTTAAAAATGGCTGACGTTCAAACATCACTCTGACTATTTAAAAATGGCGGATGTTCCATCATCACAAAGGTTATACCCATTTAAAAATGGCTGACGTTCAAACATCACTGTGACTTTAAAAATGGCGGATGTTCCATCATCACAAGTTATATCCATTTAAAAATGGCTGACGTTCAAACATCACTGTGACTATTTAAAAATGGCGGATGTTCCATCATCACAAAGTTATACCCATTTAAAAATGGCTGACGTTCAAACATCATTATGACTGTTTAGAAATGGCAAATGTTCAAACATCTCAAAGGCTATAGCCATTTAAAAATGGCGGGCGTTCAAACGTCATAACGGTTAAGACTATTTAAAAATGGCAGATGTTCAAATATCACAAAGTTTATGACCATTTAAAAATGGCGGACGTTCGAACATCACAAAGATTTCTCTCTAATAAATTTTTTTCTATCTGATTGAATTTAATAAAATTTAGCACGTGGTCAGGCCATTAAAGTAGAGTTTTAAGCAAAACTGCAGATTGGTCCGTTTAAAAATGGCGGGCGATTTTAAGATTCCACTGTAATATGAAACGATTTAATCGATTTTTATAGCATTCATAGAGTAGATTATGCTTTTTAAAACAATCTACATCATTATCATAGATTTTGACATATATTTTAATTTTAATCATCTTTAATCATTCCAAAACAAAAGATACGTACGAAAAATAGACTATGATTTATTAACAGCTTTTTTATTTTATTTTTTATTTACAGAATAACTTTTTAATAAAAAAAAACTATATTAATTTTATTTAATATTTTTTTTCTTCCGTACATATATATATATAAATCCTTTTTAAATTTAATTTTCGTCACTCTTCTAAATAGAAAACTTATCGCGTTGATAGTGTTATTGAGATAGCGACACAAAAGGAAATAATACTAATAAAAAAAAAAAGATCAAAAATTGTTTAGGGAATTATTTTTATTTTTAAAGATTTATTCAGATAAAAGACACCGAATCAATTTTCAACTGCGATATTTTATCTTACGAACAGAAAAAAAAATTTAGAAAAAAAAAAAAAGAAAGAAATCTAAAGATTCAACATTTAAAGAGAGAGAGAGAGAGAGAGTTGTTTCTCCATATAAAAACATGTGAATTGCTTTCTACAATGTTGCCAAGAAGCGTGTATCTTGCAAAACCTGTCTTAAGAAAAGGAGAGTGCTGTTATACTTTCTCTTAAAAAGATACCCAAAACTTAACTATAAATTGAATAAGATTAAACGAAATTTGAAAACTTGATTTCTTTTTAGTTTCAATTCTTCCATCTTTTTTTTTTTTTCCTCTTCCTCCTCCTTTCTTTCCTTCTCCTTCTATATATACACATACACACATACAGATGTAATATTAGAAATATTTATTTTTTAACCTTTTCTTCTCCAAAATTCTTAATAGTGATAAATAAACTTTAACAGAAAAATTTCTTATATATTTTTTTTTAATATATTAATAAATATCAATAATATATTGTACAATATATGATTAATAATTTTACCACAAAAAATTAAATGATAATTGAAGCAATCAGCTAGAACATGGATTATTTTTTGTTTAGGATAAATTTCCTTTTGCTTTGAAATTTTATCTTTTTTAATTAATTTTATAAAAAATACCTATAAAACTGTTATTGCTTGTGTTTTGTTTTCTAAGAAAATTCACAAGAACTGAAAGAACGGCAAAGAGTGACTGAATAAATTAAACAAGAGTGAAGTAAATTATGTTGTAATCTGATTAAAAGTTAACGTTTCTTAGCAAAAATAAATATCTAATGAAATATTTAAATATCCATTCCTAGTTAAGATAAATTTTTTACATCAATACGGATCTTACATTAAGATTTTTAAATAATAATATCTTTACTAATAAATATAAACAAATTCAATTACTTAATAATAAAAACAAGACTTTTGTCATAGAGTAATGCAGAGCAATTATTTCTTCGAGAATTTTTAGACGAGAACAAAAGAAAGTTATTTATTACTTTCATGGTTTTTTAATATTTAGCATTCATGTATATTATTAACAATACTGTTACAGGTTAAATAAGTCAAATCTATTTAATAAAAAAAAAATTGATAATTATTTCATTGAAGTAAAACCAACTATTGCACACACAATTAAATATTAAACCTATTATAAATTATTTTGTAAAAAATATGAATACTTAGAATCATGCTAACTATACTCTAATATGATTCTTAATTAATTTATCATAATTAATGTGATTATGAAATTAAATAATTATTAATAATGCTTTCCTTCAGAACTTGGGATATGGTTGATGATAGGCAAGAACAAAATACTAAACGGACACGGACAGATTCGGAGGTAATATATCTAATCATTTAATTATCATTCATATGCATTAAATTATTACAGATTGAATCAATAATTAAACAGAAAGATTCGTTTAAATCGAAGATCGATGAGATTGAACATCTAAAAATTCAGCTAGAAGCAGCTCAAGAAGCATTGTTTGTATATCAGAACAAAAGAGAAAATGATATAGAGAATTTAGAGGAGGTTGAAATAAAATAATTATTTTTTCAATTAATTATCTTTATAGATTTTAATGTCATCGACGCAGATGTAATTTTTTTCTTATATATTTCAGGAGCTAAACGTCTGCAAACAGATGTTGTGTATTTCAGAAAATCGAAGATTAGAAGAAGAAGAAAAGAAACGATCTTTAGAAGTAGCTTTGATAGAAATGCAAAAAGAAAAACAGAGATTGCAAATGGTTGGGAGAATACGAAATTAATTAGCGTATTATTATTATTATTTATTTTAAAATGAGAAAAACAAATTAACTTTGATGCATTTTTAGAATCTTTCAGATTCAGTCCATACTCTGAATTATACTAAAGCACAAGAGGAACTAAATTCAATAAAAGAGATGGCAAAAAATACAGATAACAAATTGAAAATTAAAGAGGAAGAAAATATTAAACTTCTTATGACAATCTTGCAGATTCAAGAAGAATTAAGTAAAGATAATAACCATAAAGATATTATTATTGAGGAAAAAGATAAATATATAGAAAAGCTAGAAAATAAATTAAAGGTAAAATTTTTTATATAAATTAAAAAAATAAAATAAAATTTTCGTAATCGAGAATATTCGTATTCGAGATTTTTCTAAAAGTAAGATGGCGTCTTGTTCTTATGTGAAGAATAATGTAAGAGAGGAAAGATTCTTCATGACTGATTGCCTGAGGATGGCGTAGACACGCCAAAAACGTTAGCGTTTAAGAACATTGAATAAATGTTTGAGCTTATAACTGCATAGTGTGCTGATTATTCATTTATTTAGATATTAAGTAGAAAGCAGTTTAAAAAGAATAAGAATAACAATATTTATATTATTTTAAATAGTCAATTATTTTTAGCTTCTAATTTACATTAAATTATAATAGTTATTTTGACATATAATAAGTTTATTAGCTAACTATCATAATATGATACAAATCAGCTAACTAGTATTAGTCTGTATATATATATAAAATTATATATTGAATATATATGTATCATAATTTATATAAATTCAATTAAAACAAATTTTTCAAAAATGTAAGTACCATGTAAGTCAAGGTGTGTTTAATATGCAGAATATCGATTATTTTTCTCTATCCTAAGCTTTTCTATATCTATGGCATTATTGAAAATATTTTAACCAATTGAAATAAATTTCAATTTTAGGATAAAGATAATTATGGCAATGAAATCAGTAAGCTTGCAAGGCCATTTCCTGTTGAGTACTTATTACTGGATGTGCCAGCATCAACTCCTGTAGAACCACAATACACATTTATTGCAGATTCAACTATTCGGTCATTTCCAGTTGAAAATAGATTAATTGATGGTCATATTCAGGTGAGTTCTTAATTTCTGTTTCTTATAATTATTTAAAAAAGAATAAATAAAGGAAATAAGAGCAAAAATTGTCCAAAAATTTTGACTGAATTAATTTCCATTAGAAAATTTCTTTCATCTTTGAATTTTCTATTAATTTAATTACATAAAATTAGAACACAGATTCACTAACTAAAAATCTAAAAATTAGTTAAAAATCATATTTAATAATTTGCTTTATTTTTTAACATTGTTTAACATTAATAATTTACATTGAAATAGATTTATTAAATATACAAAATAAAATTGTTTTATGGATTTATTCATTTTATGTATAGTTTATGCTATATTTACATTATTATAATCTTGATTTTAATCATCAAATACTTATTTTTGCTGCTTATATAATGTACAAAATAAAATGGTTGACATTAAGTAGGAAAATAATTTATTTTTTACTATCTGTGACCTTTCTTCAGCTGCATATAATTAATATGTATTACTGTTCTGCATCAGCATATCATATAAGCTATCTCTATTTGGACAATTTATAAATAAGCATTCTTCTACAACTTATATGTAACAATTTATATTTCAGTTCTAAATTGTAGAGAGATGCTTATTTTTAAAGACGGATGCAGCTGATACTATCCCAAAACATAAGAGGACCATAATGGCCAGAAATATTACTGTCTAATTATTATTAATTAACTGATGGTAAATTATTGTCCAGAATCACCTATTTTCAAAATCTCAATATCTAGGAAAAGGTTTTGCAATAAGCCAGAAATCAGCTTTGACAGGTCCTCCAAAATGTAAAATTTGGAATAATTCCAAAGTTTAAAATTTATCACATAAAAATCAGCTATAATATAATTTTATAGCTGATAAAAAAATTAAAAAATAATAATTTTTTCTTCTTCAATATTAACATTTTTATACAAATATGCAATAATTATACTTATTCTTCAGTGTTTTGAAAATACTGTATATATATTTTTTATAATACTAATAAAAGTTACAAGTTATCATGATACTGTTAAAGTTTCTGATGATTACGTATATTTATTTGTTCCCTGATATTGAGTTGGAACTGTAGATCCTATGGAGTTAATTCATCGATTTTCAAATACAATACTACTTATCTGAACCCTAAAAACAATATTAATTATAGCTTACTGGTTGGCATGTGGCCTGACAAATATCACAAAGACACATTCAAATAATTTGCCATATGTGAATGATGATATGATTCTATTTTGCTTGCTCAAGCTAAATTCATATTTTGTCTTTTCAAAGAAAACTAAAATCAAGAATCTATAACAAATGAAAGAGAAATTTTTGGAGGCTAACCTATAAATCATAAAAAGTATATCATTTTATTTTTATTTAAAAATTTTTTTGTGTATATAGATTTTTGGAAAATTTACTTAAATTGCAAGATTTTACAAATATTTATAGACAGAATGCATAAAATTAGGATAAAGCTTTAAAAGTGAAATAACTTTTGAATAAAATATTGTGATGTGAAAATATAAGTTTTAGTATTCACATTAAAGTGAACTTCATAACAAAACATAGCTGTTTTTATTCCAGAATTCCATCTCATATCTGCTTGAAATTTATGCCTAGAAAGAATTACAGATGCCATTAAAATTTTATTTAGAATTGAAAGGCTGATATTTATACATAATAGTACAATATATCATTTATGATAAGACTAGCTAATAACTTATGTATTTCATTTAATATATGAAGTAAATGGATTAAGTAAGACTATTAAAAAATCAAAATTAAATGAAGAAAAATCAGATTACAGAGATAAAAATAAACAAATTTTAAACCTTAAAGTGGAAATTAGATCTTTATTCTTAACACATTGGCTTGTTTATACTGACAGCTCCTTTAGTCTTGTTTTCAACATCAGTTTATTTAAATCTTTTTTTTCTTATTACAAGTATGGATTAAAATGTAAAAATAAAAGATTTTTCTTATTCTTTTCCACTCAAATATTAATAAAAATATCATTTAAATTCCAAATTGCCAATAATCTGATAAATTCTTGGGTAAGAATTATAGAAAGTGTGATACAGGTCAAACACTGATTTTCCAAATACTGATAATCCATATCTCTCTTAATTGGACAAAATTACAAGAGTGCATTTGAAGCACCAGCGACCAAGAAGATAAATGATTTCTAAAGAAAATGTCAAGTAATTTTGTCCTGATTATTTATAAGCTTACAAAATATATAAAATACTTGTTAGCCTCTGGCCACTACATGCCCAAATACATCAAAAAAGAAACATTTTATCTCTTGAGTAAGTTGCCTTTTTTTATAATCGTTGTCATAATCTTTTTGCTGTTGAATCCTTGTATGAAATCATAGCCTGTCATCCATAATTAAATAGAAAATACGATAAAGAAAAAACATACACTGGCTCTGTCTCTTACAGATTTAAGTCCGTACATGCCCCCTGATGGACCAAAGTAGGTAATAATTATAATTATTATCTTAAAAATAATTATAATTTCTGGAATAACTTATTAATTACAGTGGTACCTTGCAGTTCAACACTAATCTGTCACCGAACTAGTGTCGAATTGAGAAAATGTCGAATTGCAGGATAATATTTCTCATATAAGACTAAGGAAAATAGATTAATTTATTGTCGGACTCCCATCCCACTCCCCTAATGAGTGAAATGAGAGAGAGACTCAATATATTATTTATTTTACTATATGTATTTTACTATTATATAACACACTAAATTACAAAATGCATTATTTTATACACAATATACTCAATTTATTAGCCACTGGATGTTGGAATAAATTCTTGTCTTTATCCTGTTCTACCTTTGAATCTGTGAAACCAGCCTCGACTTGCTTTACATTCCTCAGTTTGATCTGAGATACATCCTTGAGTTTTCTTCTGCAATTCTTTGAAAATTAATCTAGCCTTCTCATAGATCATTACCTGAGATATTGGATCTTCCTCATCTGTCTTTATTTAATCTAGATGAGAAGCAGCTTTTTCATCTCTTCATTGATTAAAGATTTATTCTTCTTAGAAACATTCATTGCTTCAGCAGACACTCTAGCACCCATAATCTCTCTTTGTTGTAAAGTGTTGCCAAGTTGTCCTAGGAACGCCATACTCTTGAGCTACATTTGTAATTGTTCTATCTTTCTGCACTTCATATACAATTTCTTTTTTCTTATCTATGCTCAATCAAGTGTTCTTCTTTCCTGAATTATTCCTTTGTTCACTTCTCTTTGAACCTATCCCTCAATTTCACTCAAGAAAATAATAACTATGGATGCAAATATTTTTAATTTCTAAAACATACAGAATTGAAAATTAATAAATAATAAGCACCAAAGCAGTCCAACAAAAACTAACAAATAATAAATGACATCTCATAATTCCATACATGTGCATGTGCCATTCCATAAAACTCAACTATCGAATTGCAAGGTACCACTATATTATAATTTCTGAAGTAAATAAAATATTATTTAAATTCTGAAATAAATTAAATATTATTTAAATGATTTGTGTAGCGTAGGCACACTGAATATAAACTGAACCCTCAGGCCCAGCCAATACTTTTCTATCAAAAAACCCAGAAATTGAAGTTAAATAATAAAAAGAAGTATAGAAACATAAATAGGAAGTAAACTGTGATAATTTAAAACAAAATTTATAACGAGATTGGGATTTGGTTTTTTTAAAAGGCATGATTAAAGATTTGAAGCAAGAGAAAATAGTAATAGCAGTACTTCTGGTCCTGGGAGTTCGCACGTGTGCAGAAACATGGACTTCACACACTTATTCCTTTATTATATATGATAATATTAAAAATTGATGTTGTACTTTAGATATGATATCTGAAAACTTTTTAATGTCTCAAATTCATTTCTTTATTACATCTTATAAACTTTGCAATCAAAATTAGAATCAAACTAAAAATTCAAATTTTTCAATATGTATATACAGTAATCCCTTATACTTACAATATTTGTTTTTATTATAACATTAAACATAGAAATAATTACATATTTGATTCTAAATGTCATACAAATTCATGAGAATATACAATTTTAAAATTCTCTAAAAAATTATAACTTTCCTCTTGAGATTTAGAAAAGAAAGTTAAGAAAAAATAATTCACATTATATTTTGATCATGATTTTTTATTAAAGTGTGTATCCTCTAGCAAATATCAGAGAAATTTTTTTTTATATTTCCCTAAATTTTAAATCTCCAAAGAAGCATTATTCAAATAGTGATTTAAAAATAGAAAAGTGAAACCAAAACCCTATGCATAAAAAGTGCATATTGATTTTGGTTTTACTTTTCTATTTTTAAATCACTATTTGAATAAGGGTTCTTTGCAGCAACAGACTGAATGGAAATGCAGCCAATCCATCGCAGTCGACTGAAACACAATTAATTGTCCTGACTTTGCAATTTGTCAACTTTACTATATTTTTTTACTTAATAAATAATGCATACATTGTCTACATTAAGAGAAATGAAAAAAAAAAACTACTTGTTATATAAACAATAATAATTTCTTGCTGTGTATAAATTGCAATTATAATCTGTCCAGAGGAAAATACAATATATTTTTTTTAACTGTAATTTGTTTAAAAAGAAATAAAATGGAATTTTATAAATATCAAATGCAGTTTGGTATGTGATAAATTAAAACTGTTCAATAGAAAATGCATCATGAATCTAGACAGTGCTTAGTTGTGTTAGAAATGTAAACAAGATGTCAGACTTCCCATAGCAACATCATTGTATAAATTATTTTTATTTTAGATTTTAAATATGCATTGATTTTTACTTTTTATCATTTTTTTCTTATATTTGAGTTAATAAAATATTTTTATAAATACTTGATTAGATATGCACAAAATCATTCCTAAAAGCATGAGCACATTTTTTACATTTTTGAATATAAAGAATAAATGTCGATAATTAGTATTGATAACTCTATGCAGTTCTGTGATGCTCATCATAACTAAATTTTAATGTATTTGATTAAGTTTCTAGTGATCCATAATGCTTTAAAGACATAGGAAGAATATAATTTGTGGGTCAGAGATGTATTGATCAATTAAATTATTATTACATGACCTCTTTTGGTCTCACAAAGCTACTAATTCAGCAACACTGGAACCAAGAATGCTGAAAAATTGTTGTTCAGTCTGTATCAAGAGACCCTATCAGGTCTCTCGCTAATTTCAGCGAGAGAAACGACAGCGTCTGTATACAGGAATGATGATAGTTCCACATCACCTATATTGTTTTTTTATGGTAAACTTGAACTTTAAAATTAAACTTTCATATTATCCCAAAATAACATTTTTCTTATCTTTCACAATACGCACTTACTTGCCTAATAAAAGAATAATCATTATTTTCTTTTACGGATTTGAAAGATCACCTGGTTGTAAGAAATTACGAATCAGTGTACTTAGTTAACAAGATAACTTGCCAACTGCCTAATTTGAGTTTCATTATCTTAATATTTGCATCACCTTTATTTTATTCACATATTATTGCTTTTCATAGTTATATTAAAAATAAAAGGCATTTCTTTTTTGTTATATATATATTTATGTAAAATAAAATAATTTTCTAATAATTATCGTTATCATCAGCAAACGGCAGCAGTTACCAAAGCGCCGCCTAGTAAATATTTATCATTTTAATTGTTGTTGTCATATTTTCTATGAAATAAAAATATTTTTTATGAGAATAATTATACACGAATTCAATGCTTTATAATAATAGGAAGGTATACAATATATTTTTATTGGAATAATAAAGAAAAAAGAAGTGAAATCTCCAAAAAAAACATTTCCAATGTATGAAAAAAGCTAATTTCTTTCATTCCTCAAAAATATTCATTAATTACATTTTCTGATTGTATTGAAAAATGAAAAAAAAAATAGTGCACGTATAAAACTAGTGAAATCCAATGAAGCTTATTTCATTTTATCCTTTACAATTCACATTCTCCTACACAGCTATTAGAAATTTTAAATTTTCTTTCATGTGCATACTAATATGAAGACAAATTAGCAGCAGATTTTCAAGGTATTCCATAATTCCCTTTCGTAAAACTTCAGATGGGTGGTTATGAAAATAGAGGAGAGTCGCATATATTGTGTTATGGAATACCCTGAAAATCTGCTGCTAATTTTTCTTCATATTAGTATGCACATGAAAGGAAATTTAAAATATCTAACAGCTGTGTAGGAGAATGTGAATTGTAAAGGATAAAATGAAATAAGCTTCATTGGATTTCACTAGTTTTATATGTGCACTATTTTTGTTTTATCATTTTTCAATACAATCAAAAAATATTATTAATGAATATTTTTGAGGGATGAAAGAAATTAGCTTTTTTCATGCATTGTAAATGTTTTTTTTGGAGATATATTATACAGCAGAAATGTGGTATTTAAGATGAAATACTGCATTTTCATAGTTTTGGTAATATAAATTACTATAGAAAAATGAAATGTTGCTTATCATTAAAATAATTTACTGTTTACTACAGTTTGTGTAATTATAAAAAAAGTCATGAAATTTCAAATTATATATAAATAATTAATTTCTATCAGGTTATTTGTTAATAATCAGATAATCAAATTTGAAACATAATTCTAATCATAATTTTGATTAAGGCAGTTCCATCTGTTAAATACGAGGGCGATTCAATAAGTAAGCTACAAATTGTGATTGAAAAGAAATGAATGGAGATAATGACATACAAACAACATTTATTTTTCTAATTTTAATGTTACATCATTGTGATACATTAGTACTGTATAATGTATGCTCCAACATATATATATTTTTATTTATGTAGAGTTTTTTAGAATGATCCACCTATATAACTCAGAACTGCTTGCAATAATCCTTTTATTTATTATTTAAAGAAAAATATTTATAAAAAATATCAAAAATGTCTATTAATCCAATTAAAATTTTAAATATTTTATAATCACATTTTGCATGGTAATAATATGGTTATAAAATAGATGAACCAGTCATTAAATTTTAAAATATTTTTATTTCTAACTAGCGAAATTATATCTCTAATGACTTAATTTTGAAATTAAACTGCCAAATTAATTATTTAAATTTAGGCTAAGGTGGTATTATCTGTTATTTAATAATTAAACTATAATTTTTACTATTTTCCCAAAATTAAAAATTTGCCTTGGCCTGGAGTTGAACCAGGATCTTCAGGTTACTGAATATCGTGGTTTGATTCCAAGCCAAGGCAAATTTATAAAACTCCAGGTCAAACAGAAGGCACCACCTTAGCCTAAATTTAAATAATTAATTATTAATCCAATAGATGGTGACTCCATAGCATAATTAATAAATAATTGTTAATTTGGCAGTTTAATTTCAAAATTAGGTCATTGGGGGTATAATTTGGCTACTTAGGAATATATGAATAAATCTTAGGATGAGAGAGAAATACAAAATAGTTTATTAAAAATAGTATAAAAAGTGGAAACAATCTTCTTACAATAAAATTTTCCATTATTTGAGCCTCTAGAAGTATTATTCAAATTTCAATTTAAACAAAATTAAAAATTGCATAAAGAAATTTTCTAAGTAATGATCTCTCAACCATTACTTAGAATATACACTTAAATATAAATTTTTAATCAAAAATAATTTTCTTTTAAGATGAATAAATCAAAAATATTTTGCAAGGTGTCAGATTTCCTTGAAAATTTAAAATAAAATTACCATATATAATCATATATAAGTCAAATCTGACATCAGAGTTTAAAAATTAGTAAAAGTTTGAAGTTAGCTTATTCATAAATAAGCTAACTCCCAACTTTCAAATATTAGAACATTATGACTTTTCTTGAAATAAAAAAAATATTTTTATTTATAGTTTTAAAACTTTACCAAATCAAGTTTACTATTGGAATAAATATGGCCACTTAGACAAAATTTCAGACTTAATAGCATTGAAAAACAACATAAAGAAGAAAGCTAGATAGAAGGCAAGATATGATCATATTAAGTTGGATCTGGTCATTTTTTCAATAATTTGATTTTATTGAAGTATTTGTTTGGCAGAAAATATCAAAGATATATTAAAAATCCCCATCATTTCTGAATCTCAACAAAAACATTTAAAAAGTTTAAACAATAAAACATTCAGAACCAAAACCATCAAACCAAAACCATGCAACAGAAATTTTGCTATAGCTGATTGGAATAGAAAGTTGACAAATAATCCCCAGGAGCACAAATATGATATCTGAAATCAGCTGTAAAATAATCATCCTGTAATTCAAATACAGGATGATTATTTACAGCAGCACTACTAGCAGTGGTGCTGTAGGGTCTTTGAATTACAAGAATAAGTATAAGCAGTTATATTTAATAGTTTATAATCATCCTGTATTTTCTAAATGATCAAAACTATAAAAAAATAAAAAAATTATCAATCAGAAATATTAGTACATGAATTGCTATATTTCCATTTAATATTAACTAATGATGCAAGCAATAGTGGTCACCACATTTATTTGCTAAAAAGATTATGAAGTTTTCCTCAGCTTCTAATATATATGTATTAGAAGCTAAGGAAGGTGCAAGTATGTTGAAAACATTTTTTTACACTAAAATGTTTGATTGTTAAAAGGCTTAGTAGTTAATAACATGAGCTTTTTAATTGTAAAAACATAATATCCAATAAATTTGAAAAGAATTAAACATTTAATTTGTATTTTCTATATTTGAGTAATGATAGTTTCTATAAAACCAATTAATATCATAAATTGAGGTTCCACTGGATAATCATTGAGATTTCTTGTCATGCATGTTTAGCAAAGTAAAAAAATAATTATTTTAAGTATTGGACAGTAATATTTTATAATCAGTAAAGAGGATTTTCTTGTGGCATTCAAATGCAAAAAGTTTATTCTACAGAATTGTTTAAACTTTTATTATTAAAATAATGAATTAAAATTTTGTATAATATAAAGATATGAAAATCTAAAAGTTTAATAGCAAACAACATAATTCTAATCATTATCATTAAATTCACTGCTAGATTAGTTTATAAAAATAAAGCCTTTTATTTATAATTAAAATATTCCTTTTCATTTCATATTAAACTTGAGTTTTAAGCAACATTAGTTAATCTTGTAGATTTATCCATTTAAAAATGGCAAGCATTCAATCTTCTGAGATAAAGATGAGTGAGTGATGATGATGATGCTCTGCAAATTAATTTTTTTATCATTAACAAGAGATAATGCTAAGAATTAAAGCAAGAGGTAGTCTATGGCTTATTTGCATTGTCCATACAATAGAAAATACTTTAATATTTGTATCAATGTATAAGTATAATGTATAATGTATCAATATAATGTATCAATTAATTGCATTGAATATGATTTTGATGATATATATTTTAATCCATTAATTTTAATCATTCCAAAAATTGTTTCATATATTGCTTTCATTTTTCTATTTCAAACCTCACATTTATTGAAATGTTATATCATCATCAGACTAACTGAATTACAATTAGTAAAAATTATTTGTTCTTTCTGAATTTATTAAAAGTATAAATTATAAGATCAGTTATCAATATTATGTCACGATACTGTCATTGGCATAGTTACACTATGTCATTGCGATGTGACAGAATCTATTTGTTATGCCATGGGATCTTATGATGTCATGACATAATAATGTAGATTTAACCAAAATATCAGACTGTGGTGATGTCATCATCATGACAATGTGACACCATCATGATGTCATGAATCAAAATCATCTTACAACATGATACACTGTTACGTTGTGATTATATCACATAGATGTAATTATGACATCATCTCAAATTTGATTATTATTCTGAATGATTTAAATGAAACCATCTACTGATTAAATTGTTATATTCTATGGAATTTTTAGAATGTAATTGTTTAACAATGATTGTTGTAAAAAAATTCACTAAACAAGCCAGTTATTTATAATCACAGAGAATCATTTCAAGTTTGGAAGTTATAGCTTCTATTTTTTAGGAGATTACTCAACACAAAACATACACATAAACAAATCAACAACTGGAAATATTTATATATACAGTCAAACCTCTTTAAGCCGCCCCTCTATAAACCGCCACCCTCGTTATAGAATGGCGGCACGAAGTTTTGTCAGAATCGTGTAGTACGAGGCAGACATAACTGTGTGGCCACGTTGCTGGAATTCGGTGAGCAGTACACCTTGGCAATCCAGAACATTGTCAACATGACTTTCCCAGCTGATGTTGTCACCTTAAACTTCTTGTGCGCTGGGGACGAGGGATGTTTCCTCTGCATGGAGGCATGCTTTGTCTCAGGCTCATAATGGTGCACCCAAGACTCATCACCAGTGACAATCCGAGAAAGCATGTCGTCCCCTTCAACCTGGTAGCGCTGGAGATGCTGCAATGACAAGCCCATTCTCTGGCTTTTGTGTTGTGGTGTAAGCTGGCGTGGCACCCAGTGGGAATCATACTTTATTGAAGCCTAGCTGCTCATGTATCATGTTGTAAGCCTGGCCACGTGAACAACCAATAGCGGTTGCTACAGCGTCGACGGTTACCCTCCTCTCTGCTCGGATGATGATTTTGACGCGCTGCAATGTTTCTGGCGTGGCGCTCTCCATCGGCTAACCAGCTCTATGTTCGTCTTCGATACTTGTCCACCCTTCCGAGAACTTCTGCCCCAATTATGGATTTGATACTTGTCCGCCCTTCCGAGAATTTCTGCACCCAATTATGGATTGCAATACTTGTCCGCCCTTCTGAGAACTTCTGCACCCAATTATGGATTGCCTGATGTGACAGGTAATGTTCACCATATATGGGCAGCATTTCCTTGTGGACACACATTTCCCTTAGATCTATATATTAATAATGTTAAGATTAACTTTACTAATGATGTCCTTGATTTAGGGATAATATTTGACAACAAATTGACATTTCGTCCCCATACTTTGACTATAGTAAAAAAATTGAATTATCCTTTGCTTCCATATGTTTTGCCCACAAAAAAACTCACAACGGCACGCTGTTCTATCTTGGTACATGTACTCGGGCGCCGCCATCTTGTACAGTCATGCGCAGAACAATCGTTGTGCGTCACAATAAAACTAGATCGTTGCTATCTAGCGGTGACAGTTTCCCTGCACTTAATTAAAAAACGAAGCTCGCAACTTCGATTTGTAACTTACTTATTGAATTACCCTCGTATATTCATAATCAACTTCGATTTGTAACTTACTTATTGAATTACCCTAATAGTTAAAATTAAAATTTTTACTTTTTTTATTTTAAATTAATTTAATTATTAATTACAGTTTATTTTAAATTATTACTGCTAGTTATTTGATTAGAATTTTATATTAAAAAAAATTAAGAATAATAAAGTTAACATAATTTGATTATCAATACCACAGTTTTTAATATTTTAAGTCTTTAATATAATTAATAAGACTATTTTAAGTTATATTTAACTTTATTATAATTTTGTTATTTGTGATAATCATGATCTTAAAATATGAAAAAATTTCTTTGAGTAGTATTACTAAGATCAAAACTTCAATGAAAAGATATCTATGATTACCAAAATTTAAAGCTATTCATAGAATTGAAGAAGAATAAAAAGTTATATGTTTGGCCATAATTTTGAATAATCTCTCTTAATTTTAACATTATTTAAGAACAGTTTATTAATGTCTTATCATTGATTCTTCATAATTATCATAGCTACTACAGATATCCCTTGGTTTATTAGTTTTTGATTTAATGAAGAGTATAAATCTGCCATTTTTTTTTTTGAAGAAAAATTTTCATTTTTACAAAAAATTTATTTGATCATTGATCAATTATCCACTATAATTTGTTTAAATCAATGCTTTTCTTGTTTATTTTCTTCACTTATTGTATTAGATATATCAAATTTACTGTATGTACCATTAATTTTATGACAAAATTCACTTCCATATTCACTAAAAGATCCAGAATTGAAACTAGCTTTACCTAGGTTTATACTGATAATGAGTATCTGTAATGCATTTTTCAGTGGTTTTGCAACTATATAATATCATTTAACTTCATAAAACAAAGATTACACATTATTCTAGATATATAAATCTCTAATACACTATTTTTTTTATCCATGTATAAATTTGAAAAATTATGATATTTTTTTGTTCTATTGAAAGATGCTAAATCTAGCCAATGTAATGATTTAAATAAATAAATTGTTTTGTGTCTATTAGTTTTATTAAAATAATAACCATAAATTCATTAATTGTATCAAATATATTGAAATTACTCTGTGTACCATTGTTTTTAAGACAAAATTCATTTTCACTTTAACTAGAGGATTTAGTATCAAATCTGGCATTTGGCTTATAGCAATGAGTATCCATAATATACTTACTGCAACTTTTAATGGTTTTATGATTATATAACAATATTTAATTTCATAAAATAATTGATGATTATATATTATTTCAAATGTATAATAAATCTCTAATATATTTTTTATTTGTATATAAATTTGAGAAATGACAGTAAATTTTTGTTCTCTTGGAAGATGTCTAATCTAACCAATGTAATAATTTAAATAAATAAATTATTTTATGTATATGAGTTTTATTAGTATAATTACCATATAAAATTTATAATCAATCAATTTTTAATAAATAGAATTGAAAACATCAATATTAACTTTAAGAAAATTTGATTTATTTTTTTCCAATAATTCAGCATAATGAAGAGTTTTGAAAGAAAGGTGTTCATAACTTCTGCTATACTGGAAGATAACAAACAAACGAATGTAGCACTATTTAGCAAAGCAAACAAGAATTAAACGGTAATGTTTTCGATCGAAACGTTACTGTTTAATTCTTGTTTGCTCTGCTAAATAGTGCTACATTTGTTTGTGAGTTTTGAAGGTTATAACCATAATAAAATTTATAATTAATGAATTTTAATAAATAGAATTCAAAGTATCAATATCAACTTCTAGAAAATTGGATTTATTTTTGTCAATAATTTAGCATAATAAAGATTTTAAGAATTACATCAGTTTAAGACAATATCTGATAAAAATTTGAGAATTTTAACTAATAATAAAATCACAATAATTGGCAAGTTTATTGCCTTATTAGACTTAAATTTGTAGATCACTTAGCACTTAGTGGTCTGAATTTCAAAATTAATGGCAAGAAATAGGGTAAATAGGTAATAATTATCATAAACTATTGTATTATTTATAATTATACTTATATTAACGGATTTGAAATGTTTTATATCAACAGATAAAATGGTAATGACTTCCTAGTATCCAAGAACCAATTAAAAATTTTTACTTTCAAATTAATAGGAAATGAGTTTCCAATTTATGAATTTTCACTTAATGAACAGTTTTAAGGCCCCAGTATTCTTTGTAAACCAAAGAATGCCTATATAATTAAGATTTTAGAAAGATAATGCCAAATATTTCAAATGAATGGAGGAATTTTTATATAGTTATTAAAAAATTATTAAAAAAAAATATTTTTTTTCTTAATGTCTGACTTGATTCAGAATAAACCATAACCTTTCTAGCTTAAAAGAATCAACTTATTGACTATTTTGTGGAGCCTGCAGGATGGTCAGGCACAGGTTTGAGCCTTATATGCCTTAATCAGGATTTCTGACACCAGCTGAGTTTTTGTGTGGCTCAGTAACACAGTTGTTTCAGGCCAAAGAAATGCAATTGTGGCATGGATAAGGATGGGGCAGAAGATCCAGAAGACACAATAAGTCAGACCACACAAGTTAACAATAATAACAATTTATGTTTAATGTGAGAAAGAGTCCTTTACATTTGTTTACATATCAATTATTTAACATATTATTTGAGAGGATAAATACCTTATCGTTGGAGTTTTGACGTTGATTAGACAATCAATGGTCTATTGATAACTTTGATTTAGATCTCTGGCACAGATGTACAGGATGAGTTTGAAAATGGCAAGGGAGGAAATGAAGAATGATGATGATGTTAGAGTTTCAGGAGAAGGTGGAAAGAGTTCTCATTGGAGACAAATGGTAAATACAGATGGACGAACAATGAGGAAAATGTTGGCAGATGAACAAGGAGGAAGACTCTGCAGCAAAGGATGGACAAACTTGGAAGAAGACAGTGGCAATGGATGGATGAACCAGGAAGAAGACGATGATGGTGATGGACGAATGAACTAGGAAGAAGGCGATGGACTTTCATCCATTGGATCTTTTATATTGTTGTCCAACTCCTCCTCCCATCACTCCAAAGATGGGAGGGGTCTGGGCCTCAAGTGACCCTTCTTGGCCCGGGTTTCTCCCTTGGATCTTATCTGTCCATTGGATCTTTTATATTGTTGTCCAACTCCTCCTCCCATCACTCCCAAGACGGGAGGGGTCTGGGCCTCAAGTGACCCTTCTTGGCCCGGGTTTCTCCCTTGGATCTTATCTATATTTGATAGCCCAGGCTATAAATTTTTATCTGTAACTCGAAGAAAGGTTGTGTTTGCTCCGGTTTCCAGTGCGGTTCTCTTATCTCCATATTTTATGATAAATATTGTTATTCCCTTTCTTAATTATCATTTCAGTATGTGATATTTTCCTGAAATAACAGAAATACGTGCTGTTAATTATGTTGTTTTCGTCTTTCTTTTGCCAGATCATGTGACCCTCACAATTTGTTAACAATTTAATTCTACTAAGATTGAAAAGTTATTAGATTTTTCAGTAGATTGTATTAATATTTTAAATAATGTCTTAAGTTATAGAATAAGCTGTTAATAACTATTAAATTTATAAACCTATTCAAATTTCTTTTTTTAAAACCATAACTCCAATTCATATATTTTTAAATTAACTTAATACATTGTCATTAAAATAATTTTGCTTATAAATATTTTAAAGAAGGAATTTTGTCCTATAACTATTTCTATAAAGAATTTTATATTTTTTTTTTTTTTTTCAGGATTTTAATGCTTTAATTCAGTATATGAATCAGTTTACAAAAAGTAGGTTTTTGGATGCATTGTCTGATTTTCATGTTTTGCTGTATATTGCTACCATGGACATGCTGCCTCTTAAGGTATAATAAAATATTTTTAATATTTTTTTTGATTAATAGTAATTTGTTCTATATTATTTTTGATTTATTTTAAAAGGATCATCTGGAACCTTTATTAGAAGCAGTAAAAACAAAAAATCAAGAATTAGCATTGAATTGGTCTAGGAGTGAACATTGGGCAACTGTAGAACATATAATGGCTGCACAAGGTAAAAAGTTATTTAAATTTATTAAATATTTTATAACTTCATAAAATTAATATTTTTGGGATTTAAAATATGTACTATTTAAGAAAATACCAGTATTTTTGAAGCACTATACTTAGCCTAATTATCCAAAAGCAAATTCAGTTATGTTAGCATAAATAGGCTATGTTTATGAATTTTTAAATTCTGTTAAAAGGTATTCCAGTATGAAATTCTACTAATAATGTCAAAGTTTCCAACAAGAGACATTTGGCATTTCCAATACATCTTGACATTTACTGTTGCAAGAAATTACTGTGTGAAGAATGATCAATTGTCATCACACTTTTTGGAAGATAAAAGAATTATATGAAGTTATAAAACAGAAAAAATACAGCATATAGAAAAAAATCTGCTATCAGACAAAAATCTGCTGTGACATAGAAAATAATGCTTTATCAAATTAAATTTAATAAATTTTTCATATTAATATAACTATATCATAAACTGAGGAATGAATTAGAGAAAAAGTGAATCATAAATCTTTAAATAAGTATAATAATCTTAGTTAATTTGTAATGCTAGAGTTATTTAGCTGATATTTTGATTATTGTTTGATTATTAATGTTTAGTAAATCTGTTTTTCTTTGATATACGCTATAAAGATTTTTTGAACTATAATAATAATGCAAATGTTTTGGAATAATTCTCTCATCAGTTGCTATTTACAAAGAACATGTGAATAATAGGTTAAAAATTGAAAATCGTATCAAAATATTATATAATAATTAACATCTAAATATAATAATAAACAAACAATTCAATCTATAAACAAAAATCATTTAAAGTATAGATTTAATATGAGCAAATGTATATTGTATTATCTTTTTTTTTTCTATTTTTGATATCTCAAAGTGTGGGAAGTTAATATAAGAAAATATATTCATAAATCTATAATTAAATCATTGGGAGAAATTCATACTGCTTTTCATAGGTACTTAACCAAACAGAGAATTAACTATAGCACTAATTAGCAGTCCTAAAAAACTCTTTATTAATTTCAATTTTTACCCTATTGTAAAAACTGAAATTAATAAAGAGTTTTTTTGGACTGCTAACTAGTGCTATAGTTAACTCTGTTTGGTTAAATCTATAATTATTTTAATTTTAAAATCAACATTAAAATATTGATTTTATTAACCCTCATTAAAAGGGAGGAATTAAAATTATATTCAACTTTTTGAAATAAATGCTGTATTAAAAGATAACATTATTACAAGAAGATTAAATGAACTTTTTATATTTATTAATTTAAATATTTTTTCCCATAAAATCATTCTTAATTCATAATTAAATTAAATTGAATAATTTTATTTTCAGAAAATTCTCCATCTTTGCCTCATTTAGATACAAGTGTTGATGTTGGAGGATCGTCTAATCCTATGTGGACATGTAGGTTTTGCACATTCCTGAATCAACCGAGTAGTGAGGTGTGTGAAATGTGTGGACTTCCGCATTGAATCTTTTTCAACAATGCTTTTGCCTGCAATAATTTCAAAAAATTATAAATGAACAAAATAAATCTGACCTTAAGATTATTTGAGGAAAATGATCATAAAAAACTAAATTGTCTTTAGATTTAATATAATAAATATTTCTGTTGGCTATCTGCTTTTCAGTATTCTTATAATGTTATGGACATTTCACACTAAAACACAAGTAGGAAAAATTGTACTAAATATTTCATATTTATCTAATTGACAATCTAAAAACTGCAGAAGAATGTATTTGTTGGGAAAATTCAACCAAAATGTATTGTTTACAAGAGTAAAAAATGATGAAAATATATGTTGAGTGTTACATCTTAGAATATGTTGTTATTACATTTCCTGACAAAGTTGCACATTTTTAAATGAGATGTTATTTATTTTGGAATGTTACAGAATTAGGGTTGACAATGTTTCAAGTTGCTCAATTCACATTTTCTCAGTTCAGACAAAATGTTTTGAAATTATACAGTTTTGCATTATCAAAGAAACAGTAGAGTAGAATTGTCTGCACAACTTTTGATATTTGATTGTTCATTTCTTAGTGTATATTTGTTTATCTAATAAATAATTATCTTGTAGCAAAATCATAAAAAAGTATTAAAAAAAAAATATAAATTTTTATAAAATATGCTTTTAAATTAATAGAATTGCAATAAATATAATGTATCTATAAAAATGACAAATTGCAATTATTTTTTAATTTTAAAATTGCTAGTTTCTGCTATAACAATTTGGCTCATGAAAAGAACCTAAAATCTTATATAATAAGTTGTGTATTTGTTATTAAAAATATTTTAAAATTACTTTATATTAATTCCTAAACTATCAGTTTTCAATTGATTTAAAATGCTTAATTTTAAATCTTTTTGTCAATAGTTGTTAATGTTTTCTGTATGTTAATTAATATTATCATCACCCTACCTAATAGTTAATTTTATGGATGGGACAATTATTTCAAAATCTCATGATAATGTTATCAGTACACAGATATTCCTTAGTTTATATGAATAATTGAGACCAAAGTTCATTGTGTTCATTATATAAATTGAATTTTATATATATTGAAACAATCAGTTTTGGAAAGAATTGATTATCTTCTTTCCAAAATAGTCTTTTATATTCGAATGATTAAAATCAAGGGTTAAAAATATATGTAAATATCAAATGTTCTTCAGTGGCATAAACTATATATTGAATGCTATAAAAATCTATTAAATAGTTCCATATTTATTACAGGAAAATCTGTATACTATTTTTGACAGATTAATCTAGAATTAATCTTACTTTAAATTCAATTTTAATAATTTGGTCCACCCTGCTAAATAAATAAATTTAATCAAATAGTTCAAAAGTTATTAAGAATAAATCTTTGAAGTTTGAATGCCTTCTATTTTTAAATGATTGCAGATGAAAGGTTAATTAATATGTCATTGAAATCAAAAATTGAAATTAAACATCACATTAAAAATCTTGTTTAATTTTATAAAAATCTAATAAGTAGTTTAGGATATATTAAGAGAGTATATATCAGAAATTTAAATGTCTAAAGCTTAGGGTTAAATGATGCAGCATCATGATTTTCATTAATGGGTAGGACACAGATAAACTGCAATGGAGGAGCAGGTGGATAAATAGCATGGTGATCTCATAAATTTTTTCTTTTTGAAATTATTTTTAGCTTATTTTCTAAAGGAAAGGAGGCTAATAATAATTTCTTTAAAGTTCTAAACCAAAAATTTGCAAAACTGGATATCAGTGGTGTTCTATGTTACTTTATTTGTGCTTTTATGATGATATCTCACAATATGATAAAAAGAAAGCAAATACCTCATGAAATGATACCTATATCATATGCTGTAATATATCTAAAATATAACACATTCAAGTTATTATTTATATTGTAGACATATTCTAATCTCCTATATTGTAGTAAAATAATGTGAAAAAATTATTACAGGTAGGCCTCAATTAGCGCGAATAATTGGTTCCACGAATTTCTCGCGCTAATCGATCTCTTTTTTTATTTTTATCTCTCTTGTTTAATAATTTCTTGTGGGATATTAGAAAGGAGATATTAATTAATATTCCGATAATGTCACAGTATCTCATCGATCAACCTTTTACACGACACACACACACTAACACCATTTTTCAGTAAGAAATTTTCAATTTGCTGATGTCACAACTCGCATGTGTATATCTCTCTACATGCCGCATTTTTACATGCCATTCGCGTCCGATATACATACCGATTTTTAAAAATTTTCCAATCGGAATAGCATCTTTCATCCTCCTCCTCCCGCTCTTCCTGCATCTTCTAAACTCCGTCCTTCTCACACTAAATCTTTAATTAAATCTTCGACAACACCTGATTTAAATACGTCACAGATTATCTTCTAAACTCCGTCTTTCTCACACTAAATCTTTAATTAAATCTTCGACAACACCTGATTTAAATACGTCACAGATTCGTATTTAAATTTTAAACTCGAGCCGTGTTAGAATTAAGTTTCATTGTTTGTCCTCTTGTTTAACAGTACGCGGATTAAACCCTGTCTTCTATTAGTCTCCCTTCTTTATTCTCTAGTAAAAATGACGTTTTAGTTTCTCCAACTCGTTCTTCCTAATCAGAACTGTAGTTAAGATAATTCGGCATTATTCTATTGTGTGGCCAACACAGTATATATACACACACACAACACAGTTTAAGCTTCCACTACAAAATCGATAAGCTAGAGACAGAAAGCACTCCTGCAAAATTATCCTTATAAATATAATAATAAACAGTGCAGGTTCGTAATTTAATTTCTACTTTACCGTTTTTAAATAATAAATAATTTATTAAACGATCGATTTATACTGAAAAATATATATATATATATTTTTGTGAGAGTAATCGAAAAAATGGCCATATATATTTTTTTTCTATCACTTTTTGTCTGGTAACGATCTCTCATCCAGTATACAGGATGGTTGTTTGAAGTGTTAGCAATAAACAATTTCTCTTTGTATATCCTTATAGTCTTCTTGTCAGTCCGAAAAGCCTTAGACTATTCTGTTAGAAAAACGTGTTTGTGCCATAAAGAAGACGACCAATTCCTTGCTGGAGACAATTAAAGTCAGAAGAGAATAGGCCAAATGTGGGCAGGAGGTGACAGTAGCAGAGAAACTATCTAATCTGCAGACAACTCCATCCCAATAATTTGTTCTCCTACAAAATCCCAATCATTCGAATATTTTTTCCTCCTAATTTAATCTGAAAAGATGTCAGTCGAAACAAGAACCATGCCATTCTATTTTTCTAGCAATATATTTTTAAAAATAATTTTTATTCTGTTTTTTTTTTTTTTTTTCATTGTGAAGTTCGGTTGATTGCCAATAAATTATTCTGTTTTTTTTTTTTTTTTTTCATTGTGAAGTTCGGTTGATGCCAATAAAAGACCGACTTGGGTTATTACGTAGTTTTATTGCCAAATATCTAACTGTAGTGTTATTTGTGTTTTGCTGAGTTCGTTTGGAAAGCGATCTTCAATACTCAAGGGTTCAATAACCTTGTTTATTTGCTTGCAAGATGTTCTCTGGAGTTGTTTAATCGCGTTTGCAACAATAGTTTGACTGACGACTACCAGCACAATGATATATATACATTGTATATCTATCTCTCTTTGTTTTATACTGTAAAAACTATACCGTATAATCTTTTTATAAAGATTTGGATCCGAAAACCGAATATTTTTCTGCATACCTACCTGTTCAACTCTTTTAAATATATGTAGAATTTTATGTATACTGTTTATTTTTGTTGACGAATTTTCTCTTTCTCTCTTCATACAAATTTCATATTGAAAAATTTTTACGTAAGTTATGCAAATAATGAAAATTAAATTTAGCCTTTGCATCAAATCATAAATTTTTAAAGTGCTGCCTTTCTAACTTTATTTTTTTTTCTATTCGCCAAAAAATAGCCAAAAAAAATATATATTTTTTCGAATATTAATAAATAAATGAATAAAAACTTTCCGAGTGTTGCCATAATAATGATAAAAATAAAAAAAAATCTTTTATAAAATTTTCTTCTTCTAAAGCGTGGTTTGTATATATAAAAATGCCAAAGAGTTGTTGTTGTTGTGTGGCTGTACTGTATAGTTGGTGCAGATCTGCAAATGTATTTTGTTTTCGTTAATTTTGAAGCCCGCTAGAGCAATTTTCGATTCAAAATGGCCGCTAAATCAATAAAACAAAATTATAGACTTAATGGATTTTCCTTGTAAGCTAAGATATATATGCATAGTCAAGTATAAGCATGTATATATAAGTACGCTATGTGTGCATAATATATATAGAAGTTTAACTGCAGCAATGTGTAAACAATTAATCGGTTATGTTGTTTATTATTTTTGTTGTTAAATTGCGTAAGGCAGAAAGGGAACAAAAATGTAAACAAATAAAAAAGGAAGGAGAGAAACAAGATTTTTTATATTTTTTCCTATTGATCTTAAGTGAATTTTTGAGCTTAAAGAGTTGGAAAACGAAGCCACAGTTTTGGAAAACGTTGCAGAACTATGGTAATCTTTAAAGAGAAGAGGTCGACAGCACGACTTAGGATGCTTTGTGAAGGAGCGATTAGGGTTTTCTTTGAAAGAGGCATGACTGATATCGGGGATCAAGGACTTTTGCAAGTTGACAGAAGATTGTGTGTCTTCGACGTCTATAGATTATGATGAACGTTTGAGATTCTTTTAAAATTCATTCTAAAAATAATTCTCTAACATTTTTTCCCTGCTTCTTCTTTTCGTAATTCTCTAACCTTTTCGCAAAGAAGTCTTATTCGGGATGGCGACAGAACAGTAAAAAAAAGGAAGAAGAAAATTTTTTTAAACGATCTCTCTTGGTTGTACAGCGTAATAAAGTAAAGAAGTCTTATTCGGGATGGCGACAGAACAGTAAAAAAAAAAGGAAGAAGAAAATTTTTTTAAACGATCTCTCTTGGTTGTACAGCGTAATAAAGAAAAATTCATGAAGATATTCTACGGTTTTAGATCTATCTATAAAACGAAATGATGTGGCGGACATAGTAAGATAAATAATAGTTGACTCGAGTCTGAAGAAGGCACTAGGGTGCTTTTATTGAAGAAGTCTAGGGTCATGTGGTGAAGACATGGAAAGTCACTTAAACATAACAAGTCTCGATCATGTGCTGCATTGGTTATGGGATATTCTCAATACAAAATGGAATTTTTTTTTTATTTTTTTTTTCCCTTCAACTTTTTATAGAATATATGGCAACGATGCTGATATATATTATTTATAAAAATCTAAATATTAACTCGACAGGTATAATTTCTTTAAAGAAAGATGCAGTCCTGCTTCTCTCGCATTGTTATTGTTTACTGGAAAATTCCTGTTTTCGATATTTCAACAAATTTAATATAATAAAAGAGATTTTTTTTGCAACTCGGCGAAGAGTATATATATATATATTTTTTGTAAGTAGAGAGTTTCAACAAAAGAGGCAATTTGTCCGATCTTGCTATAACATAATCAAATTGAAAGAAAGATAGATCAAACCTGCCAGTTTCTTTCTTTCCCCCGTTATTTTCTACATTAAACACTCAAAAAATATTTAAAATTCTACACCACATTTTAAATATTTTAACTGAAATCCTTTACTGTTTATATAAAACTTAACCTTTTGGGTTTATAAAATAAATGTGTATATGTAAAAGAATATCAAAGAGAAGCACTTTGCATTGAAAGCAACAAGTAGATCTTCCTAACAGATCTTTTAAAGTTTCAAAAGTCTCTTATTTCATCTTCATATTTGAATATTTCAGCATGTAGAAAGCTTTTCCTAGTCTAATATTTTCCTCGAGGTTAAAGAAGAGAAGTAAAAAGAAAAATGTTTTACAAAATATTCAATAATTCTGTGATAGTAGTTCTACGTGACATTTTTATGTCTGTTGCCACCTCCATGCATGACAATGTTTATATTTCTGTACATCTCTATGGAGGCTTAATCCTTTAAGTAGCATCGTCAAATATTTACGAGGATTCGGAGTTTCTGTTATGTGTTGAAAATATCTAGAATGTTTCATAAAGCAGTAATGCATTCGAGATGATTATTTTCTTTATTTTTTTTTCTCTATCTCTCTTTCTTTCTGTTTTTTTAACGTTTTAAAGATTAATTGCGAAACTTTTTCTTTCTTTACTTCAACGGCGGAAGAGTGGTGGCTTCTGCAAATGGCCTCTTCTGCAACAGTGTAACAGAACTCGCGACTCGTTACGGGGTTAATTCTAGAGAAAACAAAAATCGAATTTTATCTGTATATTTTAATACTTTAACCAAACATAACTAAACGGGGATCTTTCGCAATTAGTTTCGGTTTGAAAGTCTTTGGGGAAATCAGGAAAAAACTTTCTACTTTTAAATTAGCCGTTTTCTTCGCCATGATTGCATATTAAGAGATTTCTAGTCCAATTACTCGTGTTTATTGTGTTTCCATCAATCGATAAATGTCTAGAGAGTTGACTTGTGCAATTTTTGACAGTTAATAGAAACGGTGCAACTTTTTAAGAGGAGTACAAAAAAAAAATAAAAAAGTTGTTTGTTTACGAACACGTACAAAAAAAAAAAAATGGTGGAAGGAGAGCAAGAAGCAAACTTACACTCTAACGGGTTTAAGACAAAAAAAAACGTAAAGAAAAATATTCAAAAATGTTAAATCATAGCAAATCGATCGCGTGTCGCTCGCAAGACATCGACAGCGAGAAGACTTGACACTTCTTTTAAAAAATGTATTCTCAACATAGAAAAGCAAACTACCCCTCACAAGTACCTTCCTTGTTACTTTAAGTGACGGCACTTTTCTCTTTGCTTTGGTTACTGTAAATATTTCATGTCAAGCCGACTTGACTTCATACTTAAGTGTGTTTTGAAAGTTGTCAACCCTTTAAGAGTTTTAAAAATTCGTTTTCTATAATTTAATTCGATTTATAATTCCGTACTGTCGTTCATTGTGTGAATCCATATCTTGCGTGTTATTTTTATTATTTTTTTGCTGTTAACAATTTTTAAATACACGACAATAATAGTTATTATCGATATAAAAAAAAGTACGAAAACGAACTGTTTGCAAGGATTTGAAGGTATCGATTTTCGCCCGGAGAGAGTACATTTTTTTCCCCCTCCTCTTCCTGGTCACTGTTTTCCCAAAAATAACTCGAATTATATGCCATTTGGCAAACTGCAACTACTATATTGATTAATTAACGATTGGATTTCTCTTCGACTTTTGCAAATTTGGATTCGAGTCAGAATAGAAGAGAACATGTCCGTTCGTTGTTTTACTTTAATCTTCTGTAACTGGAGTACCATCAACAACGTGGTGTTAAGGTATATCCAGTTTCTACCAACCGATTCCATGCTGAATGGGGAAGCAGATAATAACAGCTTTAACAGTACTCGGTACCGAGAATTGGGAGTTTATTTTTCCATCTGCAAATTCTATTTTTTGATTCCTCCCCTTTAAACGAAAGGCATCCTTTACTACGTTGGGTTTGCATCAATGGTTCTTTCTTGAAGTCACTCCCTCAACAATAAACAAACTTAAATTTCTCAGATGGATTCTTCTGACGTTGCATGATGTGTGCAAATATTTTTTTGCATTCCGTACGAACTTCATAATGCCCTTTTTCATCGTGGTCGTACATTTTAGTTATTTCTCGATTTGGCTTTGTTTTTTGGCTTCTTTACTGCAGTGTTTTCAGTAAAGTAAAAGTAATTAAAGATATTTTTAACCCGGAATTGATTTTTCCGTTTTAAAATGTTGTCGATACCGTATTTTTGGCAACGAAACTTTCGTTTCCAAGAAAATCGCGCATAAAAAGCTATAAAATCGCTTCCGTTTCATGGATAATTCGATGGCACTTAAGAGATATAACAATCTATGAATACTTATCCAATTATACCTATTATAAATTGCAATTTTTATCGGTGTAAAAGTGGAAAAATTTGTTTACATCGCTTAGATTGCAGATACCCATCGAGTTATCTGTTATCCATGCTTAAAAAAATAAAAAATACTAAAATCTAGCAACCGATAGGCGGATAATTTTCCATAATCTTAGTGGGGAACTTTTAAACATTTGTTTCTTATTTTTTCTTTTCAGAGTCCAGAATGCGTTAGGATCAGCGGAGTGAAAGAAAAAAAAATTAGTTGTCAGGGCAAGGCTCCCATCCATCATGCAATATCTGGAATTTGACAAACATCACCCTGGGTGGAAATCGCATAACACCAAAAACTAACAAATACGGGACAGAAAAATCCATCATTACTAAATAGTTTGTCTATTCCCGAAAAATTCAATTTTCTTACGGAATTTTTGTAGAAGGAATTTTTCCATGTTGCATAGAAGGTAAAACAGGCACACCAAGATCCGAACGGAGTAATTATGCGATTATTTTAACTGGAAGAGATTTTATGCTTCGATTGCTTTCTTTCTGGTGATTAAACCAACGTTTTTCGCAGTCATTTTAACTAATCGATAAATGACATTGATCCTCAAGGGTGTGTTTTGTTTCTAATCATTGCTGTTTCTAATTAACTCCAACTGAACTACATCAAAACCTCTACCGATTTTTCTCCATATTCTTTAAATTTTACCTTCTCCCCCATTTTTAATAAAAATTCTCCTTTTTAAAGACGACTTAAATAAAACATGGAAACTGTATTAAGTGAAAATGTAAGATGTCATCAGGTACTAAAACAACTTTTAATCATTTAATGAAAATTGCAGAAGAGCACTTTGTGTCTCGCTTATTGCTAAAGGCTGCTCTTCTAAACAGACTTCATCTTTGTTGTTGTTTGTATTCCCTCAGGAATTCTCAAAAAGCTACACTTCTACTGCATTACCTCGGGCCTTAAACACACTTACTACCCTTTTATAGTTTCGTTCGTGTCTTTTAAAATTGCACCCATTCTTCGTAATTCCTCTTTTCTCCTTTGATGTTTGCACATAGAAGCATCTTTTAGAAAATCCCGTCTGTTAATAAACCCTTTAAGAAAATCAAAAGAGCGGCTTCGTTTTTAACGTTTTAATTCGGTTAGAAAGTTTAGTTAAATATTGTCTCCCGAGAAGATTTTTGGAGCCAGACTTGAATAAAGAAAGGTTTTCAACTCGATGTGTAGTCTTGATGTCTGCAAGATTCTTTTCTCAAACAACGATCGATTATCAAAGACGACGTTCGCTTTCTTGTTGAAAAATCATTATATTCTACCTTAGGTTGTCGACTATAAACTTTTACTTCTTCTTTTTTCACTACTCGCGACACATATTTTTTTATTTTTTTATTTTTATTTTACGCGAAAGTATCCGCAATTATTACCATTAAAAAATTTTTTTTAACCCGTTAATTGCGTTCAAACTAATACTTCAATTAAATTAATATTTAATTAATAAACTCTTCCACTAATTAATTAAATTACCTAGAAAAATTATAAAACAAAAAAGTAATAATAAAAAAAATTAACTAAAATCGATAAATCTCTCTCCTCTAACATCAAAAATCAATAATTTTTTTTTTCCTCTTCTTCTTCTTCTTTTGCGAATTATCGAAAAAATCGGATAAAATTTCACAAATATCTCCGAAGGTAAGTTTTCGGTCAGGAACCACACGTGTGTAAAAAGATTTAAAGAAGATTTTGTTAACCGTGCAGCATCGCCGAAGATGGAGAGAAAATTTATTAATTCGATAGCATCGAACTGTCTTTTATATATCATGTTGTCATCTAATATCGTTCGGAAACAAGATTATCATGCAGTCCGCAACGATAATTAGATTTAGAATTTGAAGGACCTTGTCTGAATTACCATCAGCATTTAATGTTGGCAGTAATCTTCATTAATCCCTCAATCTGTTTAAACTTCCATTCCAACAAACTCTCGGCGATATTACTATACATATATATATATATATCTACGAGTTTTACATGTTAATAATGTCTGCCGTATGTCATAATGCACATTCGATGCATGTTAAATATGCCTCTCGTGGGAGAATTTTAAATATTTTAAAATTACTGAATAATTTTCCATTATTTTATCAAATTTAAACATCTAGTAAATAGAATTTTATGGCGTATTGATAGCCCCGTTATTATTACTGTAGTAGCACCGAGCGCAAGTTGTATTTTCGCTCGGCAGAGGACGCCACGTGACGACTAGCGCTTTTTTTTTTTTTTCTGTTTTTTTGTTCGTGTGGTAGCATTAATCTTTTACTACCACGGTAGCAAGGCGTGTAAATTAATCACTGGAATTATTAATGCTTTTTAAAAGAAAAACCATAAATAAATATTTGTCGTTTAAAATTCATTAAAATATTTATATAAATGTGCGTGTTTATATATAAAAAAAAAGTTTATTTTGCGCTATTAATAATTAATTAAATATATCGTTAGATTTAAAATTTAAAAGAAAATCGTAAATTAAATATTAATTTAATATAAAATAAAATCATATCCAAAGTTTTGGAATATTTAATTAAAATTTATCGAAGATATTTTTGTTAAGAGTTACGGCATTTTATAAATTTTCATTTTTTTTTTTTTTATCTTTTTAAACTTCTTATTGTGCTAAATCGGAACGCTTTTAAGATAATTATCTGGTAATAAATAATTCAGTATTCACTTAGCGATTATACATTTTTTAAATATTTAAATAACACGTCCGCTTTTTCCTCCTCTCTCTCAAGATGGCAATGCACACATATAAATGCGTTTTTAACTTTATAAATGCAACGTATACCGAATGTATTCAGTAAAACGGTGTAAAATGGAATCAGGCATGCAAATATTTTAATTAAAATTTTTTACTCCTCAGAGATCTTTTGAGAAATGTCACCAAAGGTAGAAAGCAGGCAATGTCTGCTGGCAGTATTTTGTTGATATTCCATCTGTACAATTAAAATGCTGGCGAAAAATCAATATAATAATTCTGGCGATTAAAATAGACACAGAGAGATTAAATTAATCAGGTAGAACTGCATTAATTTTCTATTATAGTTTGATAGCAACGATAGGGGAATGGCTACCGTCTTTATTAATGGATTCAACCTGTAGATTAAAATCTGCCCATGCAGATTGATGACGTCACGCTTCCCTCAACTGGTTTTGTGAACCCACCTCATCCTGCAGAACCAGATTACCAACCATTACTTCATTCAACATCAACCACTATTCATTTTCTTAGAAAATAGTACGATGTCTAGCCCGGAGGAGGCGCTCCCTGTTATTGTTCAATGACCATTCACTTTTCGACTACGTCTTACCAGAAACTGGGTACTGAATCAAACTCGTGTGCGCTTTTTTTTTCTTTTCTGATAAATATTTCATTTATCCGTAAATACAACGTTTTGTCCTTGTAACCTATTATCACCTTGTTAAGGTTTTTGTTCGGGTAGACAGCTGGATAATCAATTATGAAGTCCGTGATTAAAACCCTTTAAAAGATGGATGATGTCTGTTGCCGTCGCTCAGCAATTAACGATTTTCTAAGGTTACCGTATCCCGAATGGGTTTTTAATAACTTTCGTCTACCTTATTCTTTGTTTTATATATATATTTTTTTAAATTTTAAATTGTGTCAACAGAGAGAAAAGTAAAAGAAAATTGGATGTTGATGTGGAAGAACTTCTTCACACAAAAGATAACAGAAAAGATCTGACATCCTACTCCATCTGTCAAAACTGTCCAAGATCTAGTGAAGTATAGTATTACAACAACTCCGGTAAGGAACCATTTGTCATCAGAAGATGCTGGCAGGACAATCGGGGATGATTGAAAATGGTTCAAAGCAACGAATGTTGGGCATTTTTATCGAATCACTATGGGACACGTTGCAACTGTTGCGAATCTATTTCTCTCCTACTCGGGATGCAAAGGATTCCTTTATAAAATGCCAAGACTTTTAATAAAGGAAGAGGAAGACCAAGATTGATCGATGCTAGAGATTTCCACGCTTTGCAGTTCTAAGTTTTCCAATGGCAGAAACTAAGCGAAAGACGTTTTCTAATTAGTGTAATAAAGGAGCCAATTTTTTCTCGAGTGCTGCATAAAAATATGCAAATTTCCTCTGTGCCCAATTTTTCCCCCCTCTTTCCTTTCGAATTTTTTTATTATTATTTTACAAACAGACTCGATAAGATTACCCGTAAGCTGTTTTATTACAGAGAAATAATGTTGGAAGCAATTCATCGAAATTTTTGGTAGATAAAATTTATTGCACAGCTATATATATAAAGCCATCATATCTTTCTTCCAAAATGCACTTTTATGGGAATCTCGAGTAGTTTTATAATATTCTTCTTCTAAAAAAAAAGAAGAGTATATTGAAAGACTGGTTTCTTTATTATAATTCTTCTTTATTTGAAAGAAAATTAAGTACGGAAATATATAAAAAAAAAAAAATCATTGCATATACGCTTATTAAAATATTTTAATATTAAAATAAACAGTTGGGTAGTGTGACACAATCGTTTCTTTCTCACTTCCTATATGGGTCACATCCCAATTTTGTATTGAGCCTTAAGCAAATCAATATTCAGTACATGCGAATGTTGTGTAACTGTATCGCAGCGATTAGCAGAACACATGCAGTCTGATACTGTTCGACTAGTACATGATCGGTGACATGTTGAACCACATTCGCCACGTTGCAACGCTTCCGGATGGAAAATTTTCAAATATGGATCTTTGCTCCTGATAAAAAAAAAAAAAAAAAAAATTATATGTGACGCTAATTAAAAGATAAATTACAAATTTTCCACTTAAAACCGGGTTATATAAATTACGGCAATGCTTCTTCTTTTTAAACAACCGTGATATATCAGTAACAAATTGCAGGAGAGACTGCATCAGTTATTGAAGAAGAAGAAGAAGAAGAAAATTAAAAAAGAGGGAACGAGTTTTTTGAACCGAGTAGAGGAAGGTGATGAATTATTTTTGTTTAAAGGATCTTTATTTAGTGTTGTCATTCGCCACGACGTTCGTTAATGATAGATATGAAGACAACAAGTAGAAAAATCGATTGAAAGATTGTATAACTTAAGATCAAGGACGGGAATTCAACGTTGAAAGAATATAATCTAAACAAAAGTAATATACCGAAGTTTTTTGGTATCGATCGATACGATATATATATATATATATGAAATCCGATTTTCGTATATACAGAAATAAATTCTCAACAGCGAATTTTCTCCTCGGAGATTACAGATCCAATTATATTTTCCAAATTTGGGCAATCTACTAGAGATTCAGCTCTCGTTTTTTTTAGTCGAAGAGGAGGAGGAGGATTAAACTTCGTGCGTGATTTTATTAAAACAGCAGATGTATACACCCAGATAGTTACTGACGCACTTAATTAGCACAGTACGCACGTACGTGTTTTACTTAACCGAATTTCTTTTTTTTTTTTTTTTTTTTTAAATAATTTAAAATATATATAATTGAATAAATTTTTTTTTTTTTTTTTTTTAATTTAACGTTTAATAAATATGTGGTTCGTCAATTGAATATCTCATTGGTTTTATTAATTTTTAAAAAATATTTTTCGAGACCGTTAACAATAAAGAACTGGTTTGATTCATAACCGAGATCTGAACAACATCAAATGAAAAGCAAAGTCTAGACTTCAACGGCTTGTCAACGTGGCTGTATTCCAGTGAAGGATGACTTGTCTGCATCTATTTGTATTCATTCTGCAACGAAAAACAGATAGACTGTTACCAGTAAAAGATGCTGCTGAGTTTTCTTAGTTTCCAATTAGGCTGTCTGCCAGTTCATATTTTATTGTTGAAGCAGCCATTGGTTACGGTCGTTTACCTCTTGTAGCTTGGATTCCTTTCGGATTTCAAAACAGTAAATTAAAAATCAGACAGGTAACGCAGTATCGAATGACTGGAGTCGGGTGTGCAGGTGTGTTCCTCTCTTGAAGGTGAAACCGCTGCCACCTGTGGAACGTACACGAGATGTGTCGGGATTAATATCTTTATAGAAGTATAAATTTTCTTCTGCCACCCTTTTTTTTCGCGAATTGCTTTATAACTTAGCAGTTTTTTGCCTGATGCCAACGGTTAACCGTATCAATCACCATTCGCGGATGGTTTCTTTTTGATGCACTTCATGACTATGCATGTATGCTTTTTCGAAAACACTTAACTGGTTCTACATATTTTTCCCAGCGGCAATGCATTAAATTCGGCTTTTTTTTGCATACGAATGCGGATATTTAGATTATTATGGTTTATTTTTAATCTTAATGTTTATGGCGGCTTGAAAAAAGCGTATTGCAAGTAGGAAGATTTAAAGGTTTTTATGGTGTATTTAATGCTGACGTTTAGAATGTTTATAACTTTCTATATTTGTGTTATGGGAAATAAAAAGACATTTAGAGGCATTATGTGTTTATGCCTAGAGGACATAGTCGTACTCGACCTACAACAAACACGCACAGTCGTTCTCCTTGCATAAGTCTGAGTGATGATGATTCTACGAATGCACGCAGACATTCGTTCCTTTTTTTTTTTCTTATTTTCCTTTCCATTCATATTTTCGCGGTCCACCATTTTGGTGAGTAATGCATACGGAGACCACACATGGTGTACGGTGTCTAAAAAAATAATATCTGCCGGCCAAACTGTGTAATTGTCGGTATAGGTGTACGATGCAGAAATTATGCGGAACGTATTCCGAGGGTGGGCAAATTGTCACGTGTCTGGCATGACATCATCACAAAATCGTGACTGGTCACACGACCAATTCCAGAACCAATGGCGTTAAACGTGTTCATATTGTATGTCCTCAAAAACCCAAAGACCTAGCCTACATCTCTTTCCAAGCCGAACCCAAATCCTTACTATTTATTTATTTTTTTTTAAATAAATCCTGTATTAGACTGTTTAAAATCTGCAATTCATCATTATTTTGCAATAAAATTAGTCAGTGTTGCCACTAAACTCTTCTACAATTTTTTTTTCTCTTAAATCATTAACAGAAAAGGTATTTTATTTACGTTGCAAGGTATTCATCCTGAGTTACAGACATTTTTTTTTATGTTAAGATATAAACTCTTCCGAATACGTGCAACTCAAACAGTCTTTATCACGTCTTATCCCATTCAAATCTTCATAAAGTAAATCTTTCATCTCAGCCAAAACTTTAATTCTAGCGAAGAATATGTCATTAATTTTAGAAACTCTAATTAACTGTCATGCCTATACTTAAAATTAACAGATAGCTAAAAAGGAAAAGAAAATTTTTTTCCTCTTTATTAGTTAGATCTGAATAACCAGATCTTAAGACTTCAATTAAAGTTCGGAGGGAATAAATATAAATTTTAAATAAAAGAGAATTCTTTTGGTTGGTGAAAAAGAAAAGAAAAAGAATCAGATGTTATCCTTTGATTTAGAATTAATAAAGTAACAGAGATAGATTAATCTTGTATCTAAGTTTATCGACCTCTGCAAGAAGACCCTGAGGGAAACTAAAGGAATCAAAGAAGCACTAACTTGTAAGATTGTTTCCTGGATTTTCTGATCATTCATTCTTTATTAACTATTTTTGTTTACACGTAGTTCAATAGGTTCAACAGCACGTGGCTAACACGTGTTAGTAAAATATTCAATGGCTATCGGGAAGGACAATAAAGTAATAAAGACTACACGAAGTCCGTTCTTTTCTTACAACTACAGAATGTTCACAATGGAAAACAATGCCGGAGGCATTTAAACTATAGTTTTCTTGTTAATATCCTTCAGGCCCCGTGTTTAACTAGTAATTATGGGCATTAGCTTGTCCAGATAGCCTACAGGACAGGAACGTGACGCTGTCTTTGTTTGAACGTGATGAGACTCGATAATGATGCTGTTTGGATTCTTGGTTAAGTCATTAGTTGGATAAATAGATTTTTCAAAAATAATTTTTCGCTTATTTTTACGCTTCCGTAAAGTTCTTACGTATGCCAGATGGCATACGTATGGCTTTTTGAAGTTTAATCAAATTTTTAACGGCGTAGTGGGGTTTTGCAGCTCTGTGTCATGCAACTCGGACATTGTGTTCTTCATGTTGGACAGTTTGATGGATTAACCATTATTTATTCTTTCGGATTGCGTGCAATCTTCCACAATTCGATTTGCCCCCCTCTCTACGTTCCAATAGGGTTTTGCACCGAAAAAAAAAAAATCATTCGGTTTGGTTAAAGTTATATTTATAAAATTCGATTCGGTATGTATATAAAACATTTTTTTTTCCCCTCCTTCATCTTTTCCTGTTTATCTTAAGAGAGATAATTGAAATGTTTAGCAAAAATATAGATAAATTGTTTAATGTGATGTTTTATAGCTAAAGTAGCATGGTAGCTGTAAAAGTTTCCAAAATACACTTACTTATGTTGTTACGAAATCTCTTATCCGTCTATAGTTATATTTTTCATACAAAACTAACATTCCCGGCCAAAAAAATTCCTACCAAAAATTGAAAACTGCATTATTAAATGCTAAAGTTTCTGAAATTCCAATTTTCTAAACGATTTTCTTTCGAGTTACGCACACACAACATACATATATACAGTATAAATATATATACATAGTCTATTTATATTTATATAATAATTTAGTAACGCAAAAAAAAGTTCGGAAAATAAATGCAAAATCTCATAAAAGTTTAGTTGGAAAAAATGATTTTTCACAGTAAACATCAAAAAATAAACTTTTTTTTATCTCTTTGCTTTACGATAGATTTAAGTTCTTCTAATTCTTTCTCGGGGCTATCAATGATCATTTATGCATTATGTTATTACAGTAACAAAATATATATATATATAAAATATACTATCAATGATCATTTATGCATTATGTTATTACAGTAACAAAATATATATATATAAAATATACTTCTTTAAAGAATAAATATTTGTTCGCTATCTCGAAGTTTGATTTTTTTTTTTTTTTTTTACTTTTCAATACTCTTTTAGCTCTTTTGTTACGTCGTTTCTTGGTGATTAAATCGACGTCCTTTTGGAATCGCTATAAAGATTACTCAGGAAGGCGCCATCCCTTCGCAACGTCATTAACACACGTGTCGACTGAGATGCTTTTATCTGAACATACGTAATGCTTGCGTCATTATGGCTGCAACACATACTGCCAAACTCTCTTCCATTCCATCTAAGAAAATGGCATCAAAAATTTCTTTCTACTAAACGTCGTAATGTATCTAGAATATATAAAAAAAATTTTTTTTTTTACTTTTTTTTTTCTACAAATGGTCTTTCGTTTTAGTTTTCGATAATAAAAGCTTGCACGAGTTGAATGATAATTAAATCGTTTAATCGATGTGCGGTTACGACCGACCAAAACTGCCGATGGGTCTATCAATTTTGACTAAATTTGGAAACACGAGCACTAATTACAGATTTTGCAATATTCGAATTGTAAGAGAGGAAACGTTGATATTACACGAGAACTTGCAATAAGTCCAATATCGATTTTCAATAAAGTTCATATCTGCATTCTCCAATCGAATCAGGCGTATAACGATCGAATAATAATAATAATAATGTGAGATAATTATTTTTTCAAAAATATTTTTGTTTTTTTAACTTATAAATACTTAAAATTACCTGTTTCCAAAGCGGGAACATTTATCAATAGCTGTCTATAAGGCGTCTGGATGGCTCATCGAAAGGAACCGGGTTCGATCCCCGTTTTTTTAATAAAAGACAAAAAAATGATGTTATCTCTATCGTACAGTTGTCAGTAACTGTCACAGCCAACTGAACTCAGTCACAGTGTCTCCTGAAAGTTAAAAGGAGCCGAATTATTCCACTGGATAATTTTTTAAACTGACATTAAGCACGTTTTTAATTATCTCGTAGTGCACTGAATAGAATTTAATAGTTCGCTTCTGTCCGTTTACGTGTGGGTCAGGGTGTTCACTACAGCTTCGTGATTCACGTGTCCAACATCAGAAGATTAAACTCTGTCAATAATGCCAACCGGTTTGGCACTGAATGAGATGCTACATAAGACTGTAGATTATTTTCTTTTTTTTTAAGTAAAAAAAAAAAAAGTAATTATCCTGTAACCAGTAAAGCTAGGAGAAAGTGCCACATATCGTATTTTTTCTCCTTATCGCGCAAGGAACTTTTTTTGGAAAGCTGTCAACGCAGGTATACAACAGTAGCCTTTTGTGGATAGGTGTGGTTGCATGGAGTTCACGTAGGAAGATGCCTTGTCATGTAAGCGGGTCGTATTGTCAATCACCTAACACAGAAGGTACCTTTCCGGAAAAGGAAAAAAAATCCGCCTTAAATATTGATGAATGGGTGTGGAGGGATCGGTTTAAAAAAGACGATAATGTGATGACGGATCTGCAGATGCTATACCAGCGATAATGTTTTAGCTTTCAAATATGTTAAGCCGATAAAAGAAAAGAGACACTACGTGATAAACGTGATTCACGATGTCCCTCCATCACGACACTAGACGTTTGCGATAAGATTTCTGAGAAAAAAAGAATTGTGTCGTTCGAGTAGCATATTTACTACCCGCTAGAATTATTATTCTAGCAGAATAGTACTGATTAGTTTAAGAGTTTAGCTGTAGAATATGGCCGCTAGTGATGTCATCTTTTATTACGCTCAGAATCGAGTGAAAGCTCTACAAATCACTGTCGCTTCGGGGCGCAATAAGGCGCGTATACACGTAAACACCTTACACGTCTAGTCTCTAGGAGGTTCTTTAAACCTTTTATTTTAACTTTCTGTCGGTCGATAACGAAAGAGAAAATAATAATAAAAAAAAAAAAACACGAGAGAAAGTTGTCTCCGTAAGCTAACCTTCGGAAGTTAATCGCATAACTAATCTCGGGTTAAAGGTCTGCACTTTTTATTTTTTTTTATTCGCGTTAAACATTATCCGAGACGGAAATTACCCACAATTCAGAGTGGTCCGTAACTGTAGCCGAGGTGAAAGGTCGCTGTGGATGTTTAACAGTGTAGAAGTCTTACCATTGGTCAAAATGATCGGGTCACGTGGGAGACAGGAGGTCAGACGTTTGCGTTCGGTGATCTGGTTTTAGCGGGGGATGAAATAAGCTTTGGGACAACACGCCCAGCATCATAGTCGCTATTATGGCTTCGTCTTTCATACACGAGAGTTTTAACAGCAGTGTCGATTTCCCTACTTACATACCATGGCAGACACTTTCATCGGATCTATCCGACAAGCTCAAACACGGATCACTCAGGCTCAATAGGAGTAACAAAATCGAATATGCTACCATTCACGAAGAAGGCGAGCGGGTACCGCTTTCCGAGGTTGAACACACAGGCAGTGTCATCACACCGGCAGTCAGATCAGGTAAAAATATATCCGAAATTTCATATTTTTTACACTTTTCATAACTGCCTACGCCAAAAAATTAAGGCCGATTACTAATCTTTATGCAAATATGGAAGACTAATTTATCATATTTGCTCTGTGTAAACGTTTAATTGATCTTTTAACTTTTGTTTTACGTGTGTATATATTTTTAGTGACTTTGACCCTGTCCATTTTGGCGAGTGTCCAGGGACGAGGTGATAAAATTGCACTGTAAACTGCACTTCGATATTGTTTTAGATTCACGGTTTTTATAGATAGTTTTACATTAAAATATAAAAATATGGTTACCGATATATTAACAATAAAATGCTTTTACGCGTGTAATTGTATTCAGAAACACATGACTTACGTTTACCCGTAATTATCGTCATTACGTAAATTTATCTAAATTCAGATAAGATGACAGATGTTTTTTTTAAATACGAAAACATTCTGTTATAATTTTCGAAATAATTTAATAATTTTTCTGAGTTATAGAGAAAAAAATGTTGATAAATAAAAAAATAATAATAATATACTGCAAAACAGTTCCAGAAGATATTAAATTACTCCCAAGTTATCCGATTAGAAAAAAAAGTATTTTGTTTTTTCTATATTTTGGGGTTCAGAGTTAAAAATAATTCGGCTAGAGTTAGTTAAAAAAATAATAGCAACAATAATTCTGTGTTAAAAACAAAATTTTTATTTTTTATTTTTGGGCGGATTTTAATTTCGAAAACGATACGTTCTGGGGATTCTTAATTGAAAGCCACGGATGAGTTGTTTTCTGGTGAAAGTTACGGAAAGTTTTATACCTACTTAATTTTAATTAAGAGAAGTCTTAATTAAAGCAATATTAGTTTTAAATTCTCAGTTAAAATAAACTTAAAACTTTAAGTCGGACTTTTATTTTGAAATAATCGTAGATTTAAAGAACTTTTACTGTTAAAATTACGAAATATTTTGAAAAATTCTTAGTTTTAAAATATATCAGCGTAGGGAATTTTTATATAAAAATGATATAATTTTAAAGGATTCTTATTTAAAAAAAAAAATAAAATAATAATTTTGTGAGTTTGTTAAACAGTATTTTCAGAAATTTTCGGTTGATATATTGATCTAAAGGCATTCTTAATAAAAAATCAGTTTAATTTTAAGGATCCTTATTTCTAAAATAAATTTATTTTAAAAACAAAATTATTTTTCTGGATTCTTAATTAGAACAACTAGCGAGGAATAGCAAAATAGTTCGGCTTGTTAAAGAAAAAAAAATAAATCAAATTTAAAATTTGATACTCTCGAAAGGTCAGGGAGGATTAACTTATAGCAGCACATATTTTTTTTTAAACAGAACCGAATAAACAGTGCCAGAAAACTATCATTAATTTTTAATTATGCTTTATTTTTTTTTCTAAACTATGGCGGGTTTTATGTTATGATGACGTCAGGATAAAGTCCAAATTTTCTTCTTGTTTCGAATTCGTGCTAGTAGCGTTACATAGCTAGAAAATGTTACTATAACCTAGATATCCAAATGTGTTGGATGTAGGCCCTCCAAAAAACCAAATAAAAAAAAAAGTATCAATGCTCCGGCGCTGATGAGTCAAAATTTCGAGTTAATTTTGTAATTTATTTTTATTTTATTTTATTTTATTTTGAGAGAGAGTACATTACGATTACGATAAGTCAGATAAAAGCCTAAACGTACGATAAGTTATAAAAGAAGTTTAAAAAAAATATATAATATGTTATGTCGGGGTAATAGGACAAGAAGTACAAATCGTTATAATCTACTATCTTTTCCAGATTATCCTTAGAGGAATGTATCCCACGCCTCTCTGTGTGCTACATTTTTCTGATTGGTGCTATTATGCTCCTGGCTCTATCCAAATTTGTTATTAACTCGTTTTGAGAATTTTGTTGTTCGATACGCAGAAACCGCTAGAATCCAATAGAAGTTTTACACTCTTTACGCCATCTCTACGCATATTTTAAATAAATTTATTTATTTATTTATTTAGAATGGTATTTTGACATCTTTTCTAAAATTAATTTATCAGGCCGAAAACATCCAGATGAAGATTGATAAGTTAGTACTCACGATAAAAAAGAAATAAACTGGCAATTTTTCTGCGTAACCACTTAACAAAATGATATATTAAGTGTAAAATTACATAACAAACAGTAAATTTAAAAAAGTTGGCTGTTTATTATTGTTTTGATGATTGCGTGTTTGAGTAACATTAATTTAGCTTTCCAATAATATTTGGCATTAGACGCGCTCACGTACAATAGATTTTGAAAAGTATGGTTATAAAAACGACTAATAGCCACGAAAACCGATTCTCGGCATCAAATAATAGCCGAAAGATAACATCTAAACTCTAGCTTAAAGCTTTATTTTTAATGAAACACTCGGCATCTGGAGTGCTGCATCTTCAGATATGTGTAAACGTGAACTTCTTCAGATTATTATTTTTTCTCCTCCTCCACTTTATTTTTTTTTTTCCCCTCTCTCTCTCTCTTTCTTTTTTAATACGTTTCATCCACCAGCAATTAAATTTTTCTCTCTATTTGCTTTAAAAATGAAGCAAATTTGTTGTATAAATATTAGTTTAATGGCATCTAAAAAAATTATATCAAGACCGACTGTTGGTTACATTTCGTGCCATATAAAAGTCTCGGAAAAAAAAGTCAAAGTACTGGTTTGAAAGAATTGCGGGGATGTTGTTGTTGATGATGATGATGAATTTCCATGTCATAAAATTTCAGTGACAGTAATAACATTCGTACAATAAGAGGTATATAAAAATCTTATCTGGTGGAAGAGTTCTGTGTTGCGGATTGCAGCACACACCTAGAACAGGTGGGACCGCTTTCGGGAGCAGTTTTTTTTTTCCGTGTATCTACTTTGCTTCTTCCCGTTTCGAGTTCAGTGCACCCATGCCAAATGGGTGCTGGAAGACACTGTTATTAATAGGCACGCAGGAGATGTTAGTAGAAATTTTAAAATTTTGCACGGCCTCCCGAGTTCATATATCATAAGCTTATCCGGATAACGGTTTGATAGTTTAAGAAATGGCACGAAACAACAACAACACAAAACGATACTTTTTGTGTAAGGTCAACAAATAGATCTTTTGAGACGACAAAACTCAGCGGGTGTATAAGCTAAGTGGGCGAATATAAAATTCTGCGACAACAGCATTTAAAGTAGAAAGTGTCAGGTTAATGCTTTGGACACGCCCTTACAACTTTTGATAAGTTACGTGGGTTGAGAGATCTAACAGAATCGAACAATATCCGCCATTTTTGATACATCCCTCAGCAATAAAAATTCTGCTAAAAATTCGTTTAAAAAAAACTGCTACACCCTTATAGATATTCCTAAATTTTCGGCTGATATAGCAGTAAGTTGTTTACGATCTAAAGAAAATAAACCATGTTTGAAAAGTCATAAAATCTCTCAATGTTTAATCTACATTGGTCAATGTTCAATGTACATTTTCCTTCATAAGATATCCGAGACTTTTACAAAACGTTCTAAACTTTATACTGTTAATTTGAAATTTGTTTCTAGTTCTCTCCTTTCTACTATTATTATTATTATTTTCGTGTTGTTAAAATTTAAGATAAAAGATCGGGTTGAATGTCTCTTACTTTATCTTAAGTCTCATTTAAGCAAACAAACAAAAATTCATTAACCATCTTAATAAGAATAAACTGCCATAATTCAGTGGCTGTTTAAAATATTTAACATACTAAAATCTACCAAAAATAATTTGTAGCTAGTCGCTGATCGGTAAATATCTTGTTACAAAATTTATACAAGTGGAAAGTGGTACTTCTTTATTCTGACGTGTAGAAAATAGTTCGGTTGTACCCAAACAATTAATCAGTAGGGTAATTCCGAATTCTACAGTAAAAGCTGCCATAAATAAGATTGCCTATTTATCAAGTAACCGCTGAACAATGAGATTAGAAGTATTCACGCTACAAAATGTACGACGTGTGTACAAAACTGAACTTAGTAAACACACCTCACCGACGAATGGCAGACTTCTTTGAAATTTGGAGTAAAGCAGAAGTGTCTTCTTCTATGACACGACAATTCATCTGAAGGAATGCGCTCTTACTCCCTCTTCAACTATTGCTCGCTCTTTTTTTAGCTACCGTTGATTGACTATGCCACCTTTCTCTTTGACTTCTATCTGCGGAATTGCCGCTTTAATGAAGTAATTTTTCTTCGACTCCAATTTATGATTCGTTAGCTAATTACTTGTAATATTTTTTCCCCGTTAATACTTTTAAAACGTTCGTTTTATAATTCTCATAACATATCCGCCTTTTTTTTTTACGGTCTTCTTATTTTTTTCCTCGATGATCTTGCTGCAATTTAGGATAGGTTTTGAAATTGGAATGAAAAGAGATGATAAATGGGACACGTTGTAATATGTTAACCTGTTTGAAATTTAGCGCATTTGCAAAATATATTAACTTTATAATATTTTTATCTTAATTGTAATTATAAAATTTTTGTGTTAAATTGCATCCTACTTACTTTTTTATTATTATTTTTTTCTGTAATGAGGGAATCCATTAATGTGTCTCGTTTCTTTAAAATAAACGAGTTTATAAATCATCTCGAAGGCATTTTATTTTACATAAAGGACATTGCACACACTTGTCACTAAATACAATTATATACATTGTTTTTAATATCATAAAGGCATTCTTCGTTGATAGTCATACTCCGTCCCACTGATATGTGCTTTTGAATAGGAGTAGGCCTACACGCGAACCAAACTCGTTGGCACTCCTATAATTAAACGTTTGCAGTTGTACTTCTAGATCCGCTATTAAGCGGTTTCTTAAGATATTTCGCGACTTCGAAAGGTATATCGTCAATGAGTTGCCTCAAGCTGTGGCATTCTTACACGAGCGTGATGAGAATACCACAGCTAACTTTAAAAAGGTACCGTCAGGTGGAAACTGCCCCCTTTTTTCCCCTATTCAATTCTGAGATTCCTGAAGAGTTCAGCAACAGTTAATTGTAAAGAAAAAGTTCATCATCATCTCCAGTCAGATATTTAAAATACGGTTTTAAGATTTATGCATCCAAAAAAAAAATTATTGCGTATTTTTAACCTGTAGGCTGTTGGGTTTAATGGGTATAAGTCATGTGCTGTGCAGAATCGAAGAGAATCCTGATAAAACTTTTATGAGCTTCTTCGTGGCAAGTGTTTAGGTGTTATATTTATTATCCTAACGTGACGGTTATGGTGAACTTATTGCGTTTGGTCAACGTACTGACTTCCATGACGAATATTGCTGATGGAATTGGTGTGATGCATCCTATCAACACTTTCCTTTATCATGGTTCATTAGAGCTTCTTAAATTTTTCTAAAGCTGCTTTCTGGATTTAATTACGTCTAGGATTCTATCTTTCTTAAATTCTCTTTACTATGACAGTGTGTAATTAGATAAGATAAACTACAGATATAATTATGTTGTTAAACTAGAATTACTTGAATCATTAAAATAGTTTCTCACACGCTTAACATGCAGATGCGTTATATTTTATATTATTGTTATAGTAGCATTCATCAAACTACACACGATCGTTATTTTCTCGTCTTAATTAAACACCCGTAAGATACTCATACGGCAAAAAATTTGCATATTTTCTTTCTTTTATGGAAAGATCCATCGCATTAATTAAATAGTAAACTGTATTTTTATCAGTTAATTTTTAGAATAAAAGAAAAAAAAAATGTCTTTTTAACAGGTGCCAGTTGGCCCGTTGCAGCTTTTCTTCTCGTTAATGCCGCTTTAGGTGCAGGAGTCCTTAACTATCCTTATGCTTATCATCGCGCAGGAGGTGTGTACTTCGCTGCATTTTTACAAGTGGTAAGTTATTAAATTCGATCTGATTATCGTCATTTTATTATTATGGAAATTCACTTATTAAGATATCTCTTTGGAATCGACTCCTCTCACTTATTTGCAACATAAAAGGTTGATTCATTTGCAACACAAAGATGATCGCGTGTTAAACTCTAAAACTGTCACTTAAAGATAAAAGTAACTTGGCAAATTCGTTTACTTACAATTTGCTGATGTCACTAATGACTTCAGCTATACTTACGATGATTCACAATTTAAATTCTTTCTTCTGTAATATTACATTTTTCCCAGAAGGAAAGAGGATTAAGGGATTATTCTGTCTGAATTTCTGTTCTTACTTTAATAATAATAAAAATATACAGTAATGTTTGAGAAATTGTATTACAATATTCTTGTTATATTTTTTTTCCTGATTAATTCAGGGATTTTATGTTAAGCGCGAAAGAACGACTTGTTTCGGGTTGGTTGTTTTATGATTTTTAAGCATTAAAAAAATTCTTAGTAGTAAAATCCGTTGTTGTTTGCAGTTGATGGTGTTCCTGCTCATTTCTACTATGCTAGTATTAGCGTATTGTGCTGATTTGAACTATGATAACACGTATCACGACGTTTTGCTTTCCATGTGTGGTAGAAGGGCCCAACAATTCGCCGCCCTGTCCATCCTCCTCACTTGTTTTGGGATCTGCATCACGTTCCTCATTATTATAGGTGATCAATATGATAGGTGTAAGTATTATTGTACCTATTTTCCTTTCTTATAAGCCTAGATAATGAATTTAAACAATGAGAAAAGGGATTGATAAATTATACATCCCTAATGACTTGTAGCGTAACAGTAAAAAAAAAAAGTAAAAGTGAAAAATATAACAGAGCTGCAAACAGGTTTCGTTATATGTACTTATTACTAATTAAGATAAAACTAATTTTATTAATAAGTAGTGTCAGATAATTAATTAGAAATAATCTCTCTTAGGAGCACGAATAATAATTTTTGTATACAATATTTACTTTTTCAATAATATTTCAAGAGGGCGCCTCATAAATATTTCAAAATGGCGACGTTCGTTAACACGAAAACAGTAGAAAAACGAAATATGATTTATATATGAAATATGGCCGTAATTAATTAAATAATTATGTATTTTAATTAATTTTTCAAGTTTTTGCTTCATTGTTCGGCAACAACTATTGTCAGTTTTGGTATTTGGACCGTACTTTTTCCATCCCGGCCACTGCTATAGTGTTTATTCTTCCCATGTGCTACTTTCAGAGATTGGATTTTCTACGTTATGCCAGGTAAACTCAATCTAATTAATTTTTATTTTAAATATGTATGAAAAATATTACAAGTTATATAAATCTCCGTCTTATTAAATCGAGTTTTCGTTTATCTTGATAATTGTGTTGAATCTTTACGGACACGGGTTTAAAATGGAGTAAATAAATAAATAAATAATTCTTGTTGATTTTTAATTAAAAATTAAAACCTGCAGATGTTAAATTTTATATAAAAATCCAGTTTTGAAGTTAAAAATCGCGTAAAAGTGAAAGAACAGAGACGGAAAAAGGAAGGAGGAAAAAAAACGTGCATGGCATCGCAACTTATACAGTAAAATTTTTTTCTTTCACGGCTCTGTGCTGTGATTTGCACAAAAGAATCATTAATCTGTCCGAAGGGTGACAGACTCGCGAGTTACTCTAGTTGCAACTGTCACTCTTCTCTTTGGGGTGGCCAAGATGGCGTCGACTGTCGTCGACACTTAAATATTTCAGATAAAAAAAAAAATATATCGTGAAATGTTAAAAGCAAATGGCAGATTTTTACGATCAGAAAACTTAGTAGTTTTAAATATTAAAAGTGTGTTAGAATTTTATAGCTCGTTTCTCTTTCGTTGTATGTCTACCATATCGTAAAGAAGAACGTAAATATGAAATCGGACTTTATATTTTAAATACTCCGCTTATTTGCCGTTTTTTTTTTTGCATTCGTGATAAACTGCAGAATCAATTTTTATTTTATAAGGATTTAAATAAATTTCTTCGTCGATAAGCTTGAAGAAAATAAAAGCAGTTTGTCCTAAATATGTTAGTAGTAACATAAAACCGCCTTATTTAGGACAAACAGATAAAATTTTACTTTCTGCATTTAAAAAATAAATAAAATAAATTTTAAAAATATCTGAATAAGATTTATTCTTTTACAGTAAAATCCATATTTGGACGTTAATTTAAAAATTAAATCTGGCATCCAATAAATTTAATTTTTTTAATGCGATTTTGCAGCACACTCGGAATATTCGCCATGCTGTATCCAGTCTTCTTAACAATTTACGAATATTATAAATTAGATGTACCTAAAGGCGTGATCAATACCTAGTAAGTAGCAAATCGATTCAAATCCAATAAATGATGCAAAGAACATACTTACAAAGTAACTGAATCGATTCTAAAATTACTTTTTAGTCCTCAGAGCGCCATAGAAGTCTTTGTTGTAGTCCCAGTTATCTGCTTTGCCTATCAGGTACGTATATTTTAACAGAATAATTGTCATAACAATATGAGTTATGCATTCTGTACGTATCGGAAAATTTATTTATTTTTAAACGCGCATTATTATTATTATTATTATTATTTTCCAGACTCACGAAATAGTCGTACCCGTCTACGCCTGCATGAGAAATCGTAACTTGGCGGATTTTACTAAAGCTACTTTTCTAGCTCTCGGTTTTCTGATGATTATATATTGCATGGCTGGAAGTTTCGGTTATTTGACTTTCGGATCATTTGTTGCGCCTGATGTTATGCAACAGTACGACGCGACGGATCCTATTGTTTTGATAGGTGTGTGTGCTTTGGTGATTAAGATGATAACTACCTATCCTCCTCTGTTATTATGCGGAAGGTAAGCAATTTTACAAAATAATTTAAATGACAATAAAAAAAATTTTGCCCATTTTTAATCGCCAGGTGGAGCGTGGTAAGGTGGTTTTCAAAAATTCTTTAAAAAATAACGTTTTAATAATAACTTTTTTTTTTTATTTAAACTTTTCTAATTATTAAAAATGCAAATGGATTTTTTTATATTTTAATAATTTTAAATGGATTTAATTAGAATTAAATCTTTAAAAAGAAATTTTTATGCTGTTAAATTATTTAAAATGATGTTTAATTTCTCCGGTAGAGGCGCATTGGACGGTCTTTACGCCGAATTTTCGGGATTGAGCGCGGACGAATTTATCAGCGGCGAAAAGCGTCGACGAATAGTCATCACTTCGGTATGGTTCGTCGCTAGTGTTTTACTAGCAGTTTTCACTCCAAACATCAGCGTTGTCATCGAACTATTAGGATGTCTAGCTTCCATCAACATATTTGTATTTCCCGGTAAGTTTTCGAACGTGGCGCTTTCCCAAACACGTTCCATGCCAGAAAAAAAAAAATTTGCTTGTTTTTTTCTGTTGACAGGGATGTGTTTAGTGTCGCTCATGCTGAAAGAAGATCCAGATTTGAACGAGTTCCGCACCAGATGCCTTTTGACGCTAGCGGGAGTCATGATAGCGTTTGGTTCCTTTATTTTCGGTGTTGTAGTCATACAGGTGTTGCTCTACGATCTGCAGAACGGTGGCTCGGAGCATCACCAATTATGTTCCTGAATACTCATTCTAAGAACTGTTAGCCGAGCAGTTGGCTCCATATTATATATTATATATACGCAAAAGGACGCTGGTGGATGAAGGAAGCGAGTACCAAAATAATCGCACCCAGTGCCATCTGCTGTTAATAAATTTAACTAAAGTTTAAAAATTCGTCCAAATGCGCTTTTACTAATAATAATTCTATATTTGTAAAAATATATATATCACAGCGAATTATAATATATTACAACCAGCAATACACTATATATAGATAGAAAAAAACACAAGTTCTCTGTACAGCAATTAATATGTTCAACTGATGCCGACGATTTAACTTGTTTTGATCATAGTATAGTTTGCATACGATCAATCATCTGAAAGCGTTATTTTTTTTCTAAAAAGTTCTGTATAAACCCGGCAAATTTATATATTTTATCTACAGAAATGAGATTAGCATGATAATCGATACGCCTAGGGGTTTAGAATGTTTAAAAAAAAAAAGTTCTAGTAAGACCAGTTTGTAGCCACTAAATTTTTTTTTGTATGTGTTTTTGTGTGTGTGAAAGTACGATGGATCTGATAATCAGTCAGTAATAATAATTATTTTTTTTTATTGAAAACTGTACAATTTTAAAACATATACAACTGATCAAAATCTTACACTTAAAATATATGATTGATGATGGAGCAGTGATTTAGTTAGCTTCTTTATGCATGTATAAGGAGGCAGTCCTGTATTAAGTCAAAGGCATTTTTGTTATGGAAAATATGAATGAATAAAATGTTGTTGTACATCAGAAATGAAAATTTCCTAAGTTTTTAAACGTGTTTTGTTTTTATGTATGCATATATATATAATTTATATTTATATACAGATTGGAATTATTAAAATAATTATGTATATATATGACTTTATCCACATTACACGATACATTTTTCACGTACGTTTTCCGAGTGAGTTATGGAAGAGAGGCATATTTTTTTGATTTGTAACTCGACGAAACTGACAGACAAACATACGATTAACACGAACAGAGTATTACATACAACACGTACACATATTGGTCAATGTGTTTTGTTGTAGGAGCCTTCGGCTTTGTAACCTTGTACGTAACCTGAATTGGGTGCTAGATCTACTCTGCCTTCTTTGCCTTTACCTCGTCCGCTTTGATCGAACCTCTGTTTGTGAGTTCCGGTGAATTTGGTGTGATCTGTTAGTCTACTCACGGCACCTCCGCTGGCTACTGGCTGTAAAAAAGAAAGAAGTGTTTTAGGAAAACCGTTCTGGTGACATTAAACGACAGTCTACCACGCTCAATACACGATTCGCACGGAAGGCAATGGCTGCTGAAGAAACGATTCTTCACCAAAATGCATTTTCTCTAGCGATTAACCTTCCTCGAGCGTTTCGACCACCTTGTATATATGGGCGCGCCTTTTGCCGGTTGACAACCCATGCATTATAACGCGAGAAAACTCACCGTAGTGCCACTAAAACCGGGTGGTCCACAGGATGATAACTTCTCCTTGATTTCTTCCAGGTTGACTTTCTTGTTAGCTGCAATTGTGTCTAGGAAGTTGACGTAATCTTTCTTATTCAGAGCGCGTTTTGTCCTTAAGAAAGAAAACGCAATTAAGCAAACCAGAAAAACAAAAAAAAAAAAATGCTGATCAACTTTCTACGCCATATACTCACTTGGCCACCTTCTTAAAATATATTCCCGTGTCGGTAGTGGTGATGGTTTTTCCGTCGATAACTTTAGCCTGTTTGAACCATTTATCGCTGTTAGACAGCGTGATGGTTTCGCCCGTGTTTTTGGAATCGCCGAATTTGGCAAACAATTTGAACTGGTCGTCGAAAGTTCCGGACTGAGTCGGAGTTTCGGGTCTGGACGACGATCCGGACGAAGGCGACGCCATCTGCAAAATAAACACGTTAATGAATATTCCATTTTTAGTGTTAAAACAAGCAAACAAAAAAAAGTGTCAGCGGAATCGCGTGTCACCTGATATTCGATCGGACTATCGCCTAGGTTGAAAGGTAATTCTGTTTGATGTAAGTGGACTGATTCTTTCGGTTTTCCTTTTTTACGGATGTCACTTTTGTCTTTCTTCTTTCCTTCGTCGCCTTTTTCAGTAACGTGATCCAGTTCCCATTCTAAGACGTTTATTTTGTTTTTTTGCCTACCGATGGCTTTTTCTTGACTTCTGATCAGATCTTTCAGTTTTTTAATTTGTTTCCGTTCGTACCTAGAAGACGTATCTAGTGTTGATAAAGTACGCATCTTTCTCTCCGTTTCTTCTACTTCCGCCATGTTTTTTTTACGCCTTTCTTTGTGTTCCTTTCCGTTCGAAATTTCAAAAATATTCCACGCACGAAGTTAAAAAAAAAAAAAAAGAAATTTATCCGTTCGAAATTTCAAAAATATTCCACGCACGAAGTTAAAAAAAAAAAAAAATGAAATTTAAAATCAAACACGAAACGACAAAAACATTTCGAAACACTTTCGATCGTTTATCTATTAAAATATCAGTCATACTTTTTATGATAACGGAATCTTAAAAAAAAAAGATGGCGCGTTACTGGAAAAACGTCGCTAATGCATATTCTATCTTTAAAATTGAGCAACCTTGGCACGGTGGCATTTTTGGCTGTAGAACATAACTCGTTATGTCCGAAAAGCGTTTCGGCCGGCAAAATTCCCGTCCGACCATGACGTCAGAGGTCGGGGGTCGCCAGGTGCAAAATGCGGAATACCGTCGCGCACCTGCCCCAAGCGTCACGCGCGCGCGCTTTGGACGTCCGGGTAAGTGACGTCGGATCACGTGACCGCCGATCGAATCGTTTCCTAAAGCGAGCGTGCCAAACGAGGTTAAATATAGTCAAGATATACAAACAAACATTCGGCGTGACGTAACATTATAATAGAATGTTAATGAAAGACCAGCCGTGGTCTGCAAATGCAACAAGCTGATTAGCACACAATAGCGCTATTTATCTCACTCGTCTTTCGCTCGGAAGAGAGGAAAAAAAGTTTATGCGTACGTACACATAAAACATAGAACTATAAAAATTTAATTAACTAATTAACGCTTAATCGTGTTACCGCGACGCTGGCGAAATTAATTTTTTTTTTCGTAGCGACGACTTCCACGACGCGACCAGTCCGATGGAAAACGTCTAGAAAGATAACATAGATCAAATGCAATCTTATAATAAGTTAACATATAAGAAAGGGGGCCAAAATTCGACAATAATTGAACAGGAAAAGCTCTGACGCCATCCAATTATCGATATTATAAGATTGCATTTGATCTATGTTAAGTTAACATATAAGAAGGGGGGCCAAAATTCGACAATAATTGAACAGGAAAAGCTCTGACGCCATCCAATTATCGATCCCGCGGCCATTTTTCAGAAATGAGCGCGAGATACGATTTCTCTCTTTTTATTGTTACTCGTTCGCTCGTCGGTTTATCCTAAATCAAATCTGCTCACCTTTAAGAGTAAACAGGAGTGGATGATCTCTTCTCGAGCTTCTTACCAGTTTCCTGACGGTGAAGACGAAGATGATGGGTTTAATCCATCGGAGAACATATTCTGAGTCATCCGCGTTATGTCGCACTCTCGCTGGAGAGTGGATGATGCGATCTTGGATTCTAGCCAGGAATAGGGGGTGGAAGCCGGTTAAGGATGCGCTCTTGCCATATTTTGGAAATGTAATTACTGATGGGGGATGATGTAATCGGCTTTCGTTTACACCTGCAATCTTTCTCGGTGTTTCCTATTACAGCGTAATGCCTAAAAACACCAAACCGGCGAGAGGTTAATCACTGCCAATGTAGCTTACTTCCCTTCATTAGTATTTTTAAATCGATCCGTCCTTGGATATTGTAAGAGGAAATTAATGTTAAAACCGATGCGGGCCAACAGCTGCCGTTTTGAATGAAACGAAACTCAATCGGGATTCTTTTCTTTCATGCTAAAATTACTATAATGGATGCTGTAACGTTTTAACGTTTTTTTAGCGCGCAACAGTTATCAGCAATAATAAAAATTAATATTTAAGGGGGGAAAAAATATTAATCATGTGATTGTTCAGTTGCCAAGTTTAGCAACATCTAGATTATTAGAAAAATTGTCTTTTTGGGGCGGTTATCATGAAAAATTCCTATTGATAAGTACGATGAGAAGATAAGTGCGAACGTGACGCTCGAATCATTAAGTGATAAAGCATTTATCTTGGCGAACAGTTTGCTCTTTATAAACATTTACAATACATAATCTGAATTATACGTGTTGACCCGCTCAATTATATAGCTGCTATCAACTTTGTTTGTGATATCTTGTAAGAATTTAATTTATGATACTGCTACTTTTACGTTCAAGTTTATAGCTACTCGATTATTTAAGCATTGAGTTTCTGAGTTTATTTATCAATTGAGAGATTCAAAAATTAAGCCAGTTCTAAAAATATTCATGTATAAACAATTTCTTGAAAAAACTGATTTATGTTCAAATTTTTGATTTATTTATTTAAAGCGGTTTGAAAAAAACAGGGAAAAATTTTTGTAGCAGCTTAATTTTGAACAATGCTTAAACTGTTAAGTGTATATAAAAATTACAGAACAATATTAATAATTCTAATAATATGAGAAGTAGAAAAAAATATGATAATTCTATTCTAAAGAATTATCATATCTTCTCTATCTTGAATTTATATCACTAGTGTTAATTTAATTATTAATTTTATAAATATTTACAATATATGTTCAAAATAATATCATTTCGAGCAACAGAGAAGATAAAACAATTAAAAATAATAAAAATATTTATTTTTTTTTTTTTACAACAAACTATCACAAAATATTTTTATTATTTTTAATTTTTTTTTTTACAACAAACTATCACAATAACTGATTGTACTTCCAATACTGATTTTTGGAATTTCCTTTACACGGATTTACAATGTACTATAAAGAAAAATACGAATTTAAAAGTTTGCAAATAATTTTGAAAATAAATCTAGAATCGAATTATATGCGAGTACGTACCAATAAAGTCTGCCACAGGATCGTTATCTCCTTCCCACTTCATGTTACTTGTAATTTCTTCATTTTCTACCAGAGGTAAAAAGAGCTGTACAAATTCTGGTGTGTATGGAGGTGCAATCATATCCAATACCTAAATAATAAAACTCTAATAAGTATTTGTATAGAATTTTTGAAGTTTTAAATTAAACATAACTGAAAAATTAGTCATCAAAATACTGTACATCTTTTTATCTGAATTTATTTACTTAATGCTCATTATGATGTGTTATCAGAGATCGATTTTTTGATAACTTGATTTTGTTCAAAAGAAAATTAGACAAAAGTCTGGTTAAAAGACAACTTTCAAGTGAACAGCCAATAAAAGAATATAATTTTATCATCATTCTATTGATTTTTCTAGTTTGATACGGAATTAAGTTTTTGATTTATATCTAAATAAACTACACTTATATACAGGGAAACATTGGAAACAATAGTGCAATTCCAAATTCCTTTTATCTGAAAATATTAAACTTATCTTAATTATTTTGTCTTATGAAATTTAGTATTTACTCATCTCATGATCAACTATTCCCAAATTAAAAATATATCTTGCAGTTGATTAACTGCAAGATATTTTTTCTTTTTTTAAATTTTTTTATTTCAGGTTTCTTGTAATCTTGTAGTTTGTAATTTTTTTTCTTGAAAAAATATTATACCCTTAATATAACAATTTAAATTATAACTGTTTTTCAACTTAAAATATTAATTTTGCTATAATAAGCATCTGTTTCATACGTAACAAGCCAAAAGAACATAGCATATGTCACACAGGAAATTCAATGCAGATTCATTTCATTCTGATTAATGGTTAGTTCATGCACTTTGTTTGTATTTTACATGTCATTTTGACTGTGGATGATAATTTTCAAATATTCTTGCTACTTATGATCATTATAAGTTCTAAAAATGTTATTAAGATCAAGAAAATTTGAAGCTAACAATCAAAAGACAAGATTTAAAGAAGTTTGTTACCAAACATATTTATAAATTATTGCCAATTGTTTTATAAACATAGATAATTATTTCTTTAGTATGTTGTATTTTTTTTTTTTTTTTTAATATTAAGTTTTGATATTTATATTATAAACATAATAGTTTAGATAACCCCTAAACTGTATAAATGTTTCATTTATTATTTTCATTATGCTTTACAAGGCTAAATAATAACAACAAAAAATTAACATTGTTCTTATTTTATGTGTTCCAATCTTTATAAAACTTATATTTATGGCAATTTATGTATATGAAATCTTATGTCGAACTTATATAAATTATATATAGCAATGCGAATAGAATATCTCGAGGAGTTACTTTTCATTGAGGTTGGTTCTTCGTCTGTTGATTTTATGTTGTCTGTAGCCAACAATAGTCGGTTTTTAGTTTATCTCCTAACTTAAAATGCAGAATTCATATCAAAAGAATAGTCGAACTTTTTCAAAATCATATTCTGATTGAATGTTGTGTATTGCATACAAATTCGAGTTTTAAAAAATAATAATGTGCATTTATTAAATTCGAGTTTTAAACGATAATAATGAGCATTTATTATATTAAAATGAAATAAATTAGAATCATTAAAAAATTTGTGTATTATTTTCAATTTTGTAGCCTCTTCATTATCTACAGAGAGGCGAAATGTGCTGGGGCGAAATGTTACGGGGGCGAGATGTCCTGGGGACGAAATGTAGGGGACGAATTGTCGGAGGCGAAATGCAGAGGACGAATTTTCCAGAACCCATTTTGGACACGGTCTAAAACTTTTGAAAAAATTTGAGAATCACAGACTAAACTTTGGAACAAATTGAAGAAAATAGAGGAAAGATTTTTAAAAAGTGAATTCGTTTTATTTTGGAACATATCTTGAATCTTCTGACCTCGAGGGGAGAAGTACCCCCTGCAACTTTATCTTTCCTCCTCCGGAGGAACCGGATTCGAGTCTCGGGTCCCACCCCATAAATATTTATCATGGGGTCCGGCCCCGGCCCATCGATCCCCGTCCTCCACAATCCGGCTAACTCCTCCGCAGGGGATGGGCGGCCTGTGCACGGATTATATACAACAGGATGCGCAACTCTGAAGATTTTTAAAACTCGTTGACGTCAAGGTGACTCCGTCTAACAGAGGGCGATACATGTTCAAGTGACGTAGAGAAAAATGGCGGTTAAAGGAAACGGTGTTAGCTGTTCCGTTCAATTTTGCAACAATAGCATGAGAAAAACGAAAAATGTGTCGTTTTTTAGATTTCCTTCGGATTCAGATAGGTAAGCATTATTAGGAATCTAATTTTTGACTCATCTCGTAATATTTTAATACCTTAAGATATTGGTATGATTTTAGTATCATGCGAACACGGTATTTTTTAATATTTTAAATACTGATAAGTAAGTTAATACCAAAAATTTCTCTAACAGTGTTTTCAAATATTGTATATAATTGTAAAATATTTTTTATTCATATATATATTTTATAGGAGTAATATATGGGTGAAATTCGCAGAAAGGAGCGATTTATTGGACAAATCCTCATTAATTTTGAATAAGAATTATACGATTTGTTCAGAACACTTTGAAAACAAGTATTTCTTGAATTCATTGAAGAACAAACTTGTGTGGAATGCTGTCCCAACTCTTAGTAAGATATTTGGATTAAATTTATTAAAATAATACTATACTGTAATTTATTATTATGTTTTAATTTTGACAATTTATTAAATTTTTATATCTTTAGATAAAGATTCATCCAATGAATTACACAAACAAAATGACAAATATAATAATACAAATGAAATGGTTAGTCAATTTTAAGAATTTCTTTCATTGTAAAACATATACACTAAAATATTAATCAAACATTATATTGATAAGTTATTTTTTTATCATCATATATATTTAAAAATAATTTTCAGTGTTTTATATAATTTCAGAAATATATCATATGGAGTGTTGATGATATTAATGATATAAATGTATGTATCCTTCCTTCTCTTACCTTTATACTCATTGTAAATAGAACTGCCATTAATTATTGAAAACAGTATAACAATTTATATTAATTTTTG
>AYEL01079389.1:0-37856 GCA_000484575.1 Olivierus martensii
CAGCTTGTACGATACTACAGAATTTGTGAAGTCTATAATATGCTTGATGTATGATTCTTTTGGTACTGTTGTATACCACGAAGGCGGAACCAACATGATTAGTGGTTTTAGATCCGTCCGTGTAAATACTGAGTCCTTTAAAGTTTTCGTTGTACTGACAGAGATTAGGTTCACACAAATCAGCAATGTGATAGGAGGAAGTGTCTGTATTTGCCACTTCAAGATGATTGTCGGTGATAATTTTATAAGCCTCAGAAAGCTCCCCAAAGATTTCATAATTTTTATTTTCAGTGAGTTGGTTAAGATCTGTTATGCACAGTTTTCCAGATTAATGAGTTTTCTGTAATTTTTAAGTCAACTTCTTCTTCTATTGTTACCCATAAGTCCACGAACGCGCAAGGCCTAAGCCTGTCATTCCATTAGGTTAGTTAAGCCGAAATATCCTCATGGAATATTTTTATCTGGAGGCGGCCACTTATAGAGCCGCCATCATCACAGGCTGACCAACACCCATGATCGGGTCAAACGGAAAATTGAAAGATGGGTTTCAACGGGTCGGGCCCAGATCCCTCCTGAAAAATTGGAGGAGTGGGACCCCGGATCCTTCAGAATATTAAGCCTCAGCTTTACCAGGCAGCCATCAGGCTGACCTGTCATGAGGGCCCCTTCAAATTTCATCGCATATCTATTGATCTTTTTATTTTAAAAACCAATGGGAGCAGCCATGTTTGGTCACGTGACTTCGCCGCCATTACACTCGAACAAGCTACCTGCGCATAGGGCAACGAGGGAACTTTAAATTCCACAATAATAATAATAATAGGTGAGTATTATTAAGACTTAATAATTAAAAATCAATTATAGATGTAACAAAGCTTAATATTGAACAATAACAATTTTACATATTTATTAATTGGTTTTAAAAATATTAACCTGCTAAATAACACAAAATTACAGCATAGCGTGATTTCTTTTAAATAAAAAATGAATAGATGAAAAATTGTTAGAAATTTTATCTTGATAGCTTAACTGTAAAGATTTGTAGTTTAATTTTTAACTTCATATTGAAATTTTAATTGTCAGTTATATAAGTTTTGAAGCTAAATAACACAAAATTACATCATAGCGTGATTTCTTTTAAATAAAAAATGAATAGATGAAAAATTTTTAGAAATTTTATCTTGATAGCTTAACTGTAAAGTTTTGTAGTTTAATTTTTAACTTCATATTGAAATTTTAATTGTCAGTTATATAAGTTTTGAGAACTCAAACGTATGAAGTTGTTGTAGAGCCTTTTCGAATATTTTTTGATTTGAATTTATCAATACAGTGGGTGTTCGACTAACGAATACTTTCGCGAAAGATTTTTATGTTAGCATAACGAACACTTCACAGAACAAACTGTGGGACCCGCGGACTGACAGAAAAGATCAGCCAGATGGCTGCGTGGTAAAGCTGTGGCTCACCATTCTGTCAACCGGATGGCCGCGTGGTTAAAGCTGTGGCTTACCTGGAGGATCCGGGTCTCTCTCCCAATTTTTCAGGAGGGATCCGGGCCCGGTCCGTCGAACCTCATTCTTCAGCCATTCAGTTGACCCCATCATGGTGTTGGCCAGCCTGTGATGAGCTCTATAAATGACCGCCGCCAAATAAAAATATCTCGCGAGGATATGGCGGCTTAACGGAATGACGCCTTGCGCGTTCGTGGACATATGGGTAATGATGGGAGAACAGTAGTTTTATTAAAGTAAGAGTTCATTTTAATCGAGGAAATCTTTGATTTGTTTTGTTTCAGAGATTTTTTTAACTATTTTGGTGTTAGAATGCACCCATACCAGATTGAGGTCAATAGGCTTGGGGATCTCAACCACGACAATGCTATTAATCACTTCCGAAAAATCCTGAAGAACGAGAAAAGCAATCGAAATTGGACAGATTTTTTATTAACGGAAAATAAACATACATAGTCATATATAATAATCATAATATATACATAATAGATTAAAATGTAAAAATAAACGTAGTAAGAAATTATAATTTATTTGTTTGAATCTCCAGAACGAATTAATCAAATTCCCATAAAAACCTATGGTAAATCGGGGTTTCCGGAACGAATTAATCAAATTCCCATAAAAACCTATGGTAAATCGATCCCCGGAACAAATTAATCAAATTCCCATTAAAACCTATGGTAAATCGATGCTTCGGAACGAATTAATCAAATTCCCATAAAATCCTATGGTAAATCGATGACTTTTTTGGGTCTCCGGAATGAATTAATCAAATTCCCATAAAATCCTATGGTAAATCGATGATAAATGAATTAATCAAATTCCCATAAAAACCTATGGTAAATCGATGATCGGTTAATGAACAATTTGGATAATGCACATTATCTTGGAATGGATTATGTTCGTTAGAACAATTTGGATAACGAACATTTTCTTGGAACGAATTATGTTCATTAACCGATCACCCTCTGTATATATATATATATCCATTATCTTGGAACGGATTATGTTCATTAACTGATCACCTAATGTATTAAGGAAACGAATATTGTCTAGGAACGGATTATGTTCGTTAACCGATCACCCACTGTACTAGTATTCACGAGTGATCAGTTAACGAACAATTCGGATAACGAACATTGTCTTGGAACGGACAATGATCGGTTAATGAACAATTCAGATAACGAACATTGTCTTGGAATGGATTATGTTCGTTAACCAATTATCCACTGTACTTGATATATATGTTACAGGATAAACCCGAATTCAGGGAATACTAGAATTTCTTACAAGGAGACGGTCAGACGTTCCCCTCCCCGATTTGACTGAAATTGCACATACGTATAGTACTTAAAAATAAATGTTTAAATACAGAGTCGTAGCACGCGCTTCTCAAATGGCTTCGAGAAAAAGCGATTTTAATATTTGCGTATATTATTAAAAGCTTGATAGCGCGCAGAACGAATCATGTGCAGCGCTAGCGTAGTTGGTAGCGCTCCAGCGTGTTAAGCCTAACGTACGATTTTAATACACTGACGGAAAAAAAAATCCCAACACCAAGAAAGACTTGTGTTAGATAATCTGTTTAATTGTAATAAAAATTATTACCCTATAATAAATATATATATTTTATGTATAAGAACTTTACTTATACAGAACATGGTATATTCTTTTCTAGTATTAAATTGTAATTAGAAAATATATATAAAATTAGACTGTTGTGTAAATGAAGGAGCATATCAAGTTTTTATGATAAAAGAGGGAGCAAACACAAAGTTCGGAAACCAGTGCCTTAAGCAATCTAGAATTTTTAAAAATATCATTTAAAGGCCTTAAATTTTCTTTCGTGATGTATGGATAAACAAGGCTCTTAAATTTCATATGACCTTACAGTTTCTAGTGCGCCTATTGATATATAAGTATTTACACCTAAACCATTCCCATATAAGCAAATTAAGCATTTTCGCAAACTTTTTTGGACGAGCTAACCGCGTATGACAGGGATCTACTTTATTGTTTTCTTAATGTAAATTCATCAGTTGTTTCCAGTATATTTTCCGAAGAAAAATGAGATATGTTGGATCTCCACATTCTCTTTCTAATAATTTTGTAGCACGTTGTAAGCAGAATTTCATAAAATTTCGTATTAATCTTCTAACAAATTTTCTCGAAGCCACGACATTTATGGTAATAAACTTCTAACAAATTTTCTCGAAGCCGCGATATTTAATTACGTCACTTCGATCATTAAAAGATGTTCACGTATTTGTGACATTCCTTTAATATCTGCTGAGCTATTCATTGACTATTTGTGATATTTACCTGCAGAACTGGCTCTAGAGCTGTTAGTGTCCCCAGCGAAAATTTTTTTGCGCCTCATCGAGTCGTCAGTTTTCAAAAAATAAACAAATTGAAATAAGCAAAACGCACTTTGCAAACCTTTTATTTTTAAAATAATATTTTGCAAAAATTACTTACGTTTTTATATAGAATGTTTTATTATGTATAAAACATAATTTTCTCTTACTAAATAATAATAATAATAATAATAATAAAACACAAAATGCGAAAGCGCCACCTAAATATCAGCGCCCTGAGAGTGCGATCCGCTCGATCCTATGTTGAGCCGATCCTGTTCATATGGATGATCATTGTCCGGTTTTCCGCATGGAAAATATTCGGATAATGCTTTGGAGGAACAGATTCAATTACAGGTCCTATACCACAATTTCAAAGGGGAAATAAATCCCATGCCTCAACTTTCTGGTTGAATCCATCATGAATGTTAGCCAGCCTGTGATGGGTTTTACATGTGGAGGTTGCAAAAAGTATTCTCTATGTGAGTCAGAAGTTTATTTTAGACAGGATGGGAAAAAAGTCTGTATCCCTTAAAATAACTTGATAAATATCATAGATTTAAAAAAAAATCTGTTATTGCAACAAATAGGAAGTCAGTGGTGGGCTACCTGACTGTGAGCTGATTATGCAAATGAGGATAGTTGCAAATTCTATCTCACAAACTGTAACAGAAAGAGAATAATTTCGAATTACAAACATGTTACACATTCAATTCTGAACATGTTAAAAAATTTCAAACAAAAATGAAATAAAAACATGTTTATACGCAAAGGGTTGACACTTTCTGATATATAAGTAACAAACCGAAACCAAAACATTACACCCCATATCAATAAATTGAAAACACAGGGCCTAATCAACAAGCAAAAACTAAACTCGTGCTCAAAATGTCTTCCACCAGCATCGAAGTTCAGTTAAGCATGAATTCCTCACAGCCTTAGTGTCAGTAGAAATTTCTGCACAAACAATAATGATACGGTCTTGAAGATCCTCTGCTGTTATTATGTAAGAATGAAAGTTGTTGTGGCCTCATGAACTGTTGTTTTTGGGCAAACTGATCTTGGACATTTGAAGGAATTGACGTATGATAGATATAAATGTTTCGTTTTTGAGAGAATTATACATCCGATTTTGATGAAGGTTTATTATTTTAAAATGTTCAAAATTAAATACTTGAACAATTTTGTAATTGGAAATTTTTCCCTATTTGTTACAGTTCAAAAAATAGGATTTGTAACTTTCCTTATTTGCATAATCAGCTCATATGAAGGTCTCCATCAGGTAGCCCATCCGTGATTTCCTATTTGTTGGTATTAACAGATTTTTGAAATTTCTGTGGATGACATTTCAATGTTCTGAATTATAATTCTTCCGAATACTTATTTGCAGAAAAGATTTTATATAATTTTAATAGATTTTAAAATTTCACACTCTTTCCTTAGCCTTTCATTGCTGAAGATTTCTTTCAAGTATTTATCAACTAATATTTGGCAATATGCAATAAATTTGATATACACTTTATGAATAATCATTTTTTATGTTTTAGAAATTTAATGATTCGAAATTTTCTTAACATCAAATTATTATTTTGCAAGAGAACGAAGAGAAACATGGTTATGGTTAGGTTAGTTTGGTTAAGCCGCCATATCCTAATGGGATATTCTGTATCTGCCGACAGCCATTTATTTGTGATGAGAAACTGAATAACGTATACAGTATATCCAGGAATAGTCCTCTATTTTAAAACTAAATAGCTGATGATGACCTTATGGAACAACTGTTCTCAACCATTTTTTTTCCCCAGGCCATATAGTTTTGTTTGATACATTAAGCGGGCCGCAACATGCTATATCAGCAGTCGACAACCGGTTGGATTCTAATTTTTCCAGATTTAAAAAAAAATTTTTTTAATATCAGAATTTTTATTTTTTGCATGTGGGAGAAGTATTCCGCGCTTTCATTAAATTCATGACTTTGCATTCCGGGCCGCACGTAAAAGCTTGCCGACCGCAGGTTGAGAATGGTTGCTTTAAAGTGTGTTAACGTAGTGTAGGCTCATTTAATACAGAAGACGTTGCGCCAAAAAACAACATCCTGCTCCACCTAGAGGTACTACAGGGGTCCAATCTGCGGGATGTAACTCGGCGTTTATCATCGCCAGAGCTGCGGCAGAGACAAGTCCTCATCTCTATGACTACTTCAACAAGAGTGGCCAAACTGATCCAGCCAGCTTGTCGGAAGGAAGATCCTTCCAATCTCAGCCTCTTGTGCCTGGATTTGCCCGAAACAACAGAAACAGTAGCCGAGATAGGGCGGTTTAAGTACCACCAAGCAACTGAAAACCTACTTCCACTTCCGAGAAGAAAGACCAACGGCGCGAGGTCCTCCCATGACAGGAGGAGCCTCGAACTTCACTTGAACCACGAAGAATCGCGGACGGGGCGATGACAGTTGAACACGAATCATCTCGTGACTGTGCTCTAACAGAGTGGAGTGTGCCGTCATCTGTTGCCCCAAAGAAAAACTGATAAGCATTCGTTGAATCTTATTTTTTCTCTTATGCTTATCCAAATAAATGCATTTCATAATATGATTATAAAAAGCAATTGAAAGTTAGCTATATTTAGATTTGCATAGTTATCCTATTATTTTTCATAAAAATACAAGTAAAATTTTTATATATGTGATGACGAAAATGATATTTTTCGTTTCAATTTCCGTAAGGCTGGAATAGACATTTCTGATTGCTTACACATTAACTTTATACTAAGTAAGGCCGTCTAATATGAATATGCGATTATTCAGACAGCTGCGTTATGGTATAGTTACACCCACACCCGTGGATGGGGGTCAGATGGTGAAGGAAGGGAATCACCGGGCCGGCACCAGTATCCCGAAAAAATCCGGGACCAGACCCGGGACGAGAATCCAGATCCTGGTGCATGGCAAGCCAGCGCGTTACCAATCGGCCATCCGTCCACTCCATGATGGGGTCAACCAGATGGTTGACGGATAGGGTTTAACGGTCCAAGCCCGAACGCCTTCTGAAAAGCTGGAGGTGTTGGACCAGGATTTGAACCCGAATCCTCCAGGGTGTCAAGTCACAGCTTTACCACGCCGCCATCTGGCCGAATACTGGCGATGACATTGAACAGGAATCATCTTGTAACAGTGCCAACGTCTCAAACAACACCAAGATCTTATCTGTGTATCGCTCCTAGTGGCAAGGCGCGCACTCGAAGCGTAGGCCATTCCTGGACAATCTCATGCGACCGTCGAAAGCGAGAATCTCTCCCGGTTCGAACTCCGATGCAGCCCACTGCCAGAGCCTGATTGATGGGCCACTGTGGGAACGACATCGACTGACCCCGTGCAATGGCGGGCTCTAGCGCCTTACAGTGGCCGAATAGCGCTCGGATCAATTCCCCGAAGTTTAGTGATTCCCTAGGGAAGCGAACTTACCCCGGTCTGGGGAAGAAATCCCCTACAGCCCGAATTCCATCAGCTCTCGGGTGGGGACGGTTAAGGCTTTTTTCCCTCCGCCATTCATACCGTCGACACGGTAAGCCACTTTGGGATGTGGGAATCTTTTATAGTGGTCTCCAAAGTGGGGTACGCGAGATGATACCTGGGGTACAGTGAAAACAATTTTTAAGTGGACCACCATGGGGATAATATCGACCGACGCCGTGCAATGGCAGGGCTCCGGCGCCTAGACTTGGCAGAATATCTCTTGGATCAACTCCCCGAGGTTTTGTGATTCCCTAGGGAAGCGAATTTGCCCGGTCTGGGGAAGAAATCCCCTACAGCCCGAATTCGACCAGCTCTCGGGTGGGCAACGCTAAGTCTTCTATCCCTCCGCCATTCATTCCGTCGACACGGTACGCCACCGTGGGATTTGGGACCCTTTTAGAGGACTCGTACCTCACGCAGGACATACGTTGGGCCAATTCTTAATCCCGGACCCGAGGAGACTCGGACGGTCGAGTGGCGAACTACAGAGCGCCCACCGGCAAGGGGTGAGTGCAGCCACGCTCTACCGAGATAAGCCACTTTGGGATGTGGGAATCTTTTAGAGTAGTGGTCTCCAAAGTGGGGTACGCGAGATGATACCTGGGGTACAGTGAAAACAATTTTTATATATTATTTGTAGACTCTACAAGGCACTAGATCACCGCGTATTAAAACTATATATAACACAATAAATATATAGGTTTCTATCTGATTAGCATCTTTTAAAGATATTTTCTTATTGAGATATGCAAACATTAAAAAATATATAGGAATGACAAACTATTAGGTCATTTCTCGACTCCTCCAAGTCATTCGACAAATATCATGTATAAATATTAAATCACCCGAAGGAGTAAAAATCTAATACAGTAAATTAATTATAACCGACTAATTCAGCGTATTCGATCAACTTCATAATTTTATCGACCACATTATTGATTAGAGTGGCTGTACAATACTAACAACCAATCTGAATATTTTATTAAATTTTAAGTATCCTTGCTGAGGTATGCTTCCTGACGTTTAGCATTCATGATTTCGTCATCGACATTATCTATTCTGTCGTACTACCAACAAGTTCCCAATCGATAACTCGATATGGAAATCGCCAATAGTCGACAGTTGGATTTTGTTGCTCTTGACAGTTTGTCGATTAGTTCAACATAGACCCCCTGTTTACACTTTAAGTTCCTTCTTAATGGACACACTTCACTTTTACATTCCTGCACCAACAGTGTATATGCATCTATAATCATTATATTTAAATTTAAACGAACATTTACTTAACTCATAAAATTTTTCGTTATAAGAATTTAAAAGCAGTCTGAAAGTCACGGGTAAAGGAGAAAAATCATGTTGTCCAGCGTACTCGATGGCATTTGTTTAAATTGCTATTTCAAACTTTTTTTGACAATGGCTCTGATATACGGTTTTGAGCCTTGGATTCCCTGTAATTGTCAAAATAACCAATCTATTTTAGGAAGCAAATTAAAAAAGATATATATTCAATTCGTAGAGTTAATTTTCTGGTGGCAATGCAATATGTGTTTGATGAATGTAAGTTTTGGCAATAATGCTATTTGCAGTGGACTATTCCATGTGGAAAAAAATTCCATCATATTTAAGGTAGCCATAACAATTTATATTTGTTACGTCGCATTCATTTTCAGCTTCTTTAAAAGAAGAAAACTGAATTTGAATAACTTAAGAATGGAGAATAATTTTGAAGAAAAAATAAAAGAAAATTTCAACCGTAATAGATTTGTGTCATTGCTGGTATCTTTATTGATTATTTTCGTTACCTTTTGCTTCCATATCGTGGTCTATTTTATTTTCTATCCGTTTCTGAAAAAAGAAGAAAAATTTCCTGGTGAAGCTCTTTTCTGTTGTATAGAAATTAGTTTTGTATCAGAATATATTAGTGGTGTATATGGTAATTATTTAATATTATCTGCCGTATTTTTTTGGGACCTTGGAAAAATGTACGAACAAACTTTCCAAGATGTATCTCTGATAAGAAGAAACGACGAAAACCTGGAATACAAACTGGAAAAAGTAATGATTCAACATGGAAATTTATGTGATGTTCTGGAACAGATCAAGAGGCACGGCAGTGACTCTAAGCCAAGTACAGTAGTCATTGACTGACTATTATTACCTGGAACAGATAAATAATAAACTAGGCTGTCCATTGATGGCAACTCATATTATAATCACTTATAGCACTAGTCTTACCTATTACTTTTATCTGTTCGTGGATATGAGAGAGGAATTTAGATATGCCATCTTAGGATTGGGCATTATTTTTACTTTCATTTGTATTATCTATGCTTGCTTACTCTGTTCTTTCGCCTTTAATATAAGCTTCTCGATATTAAATTTTCTGCAGTATGTAAAAGTTTTCTTATTTATCTATTTATTGCCTTTCAGATGATGAATGGTTTCCAAGATGTAAGACAGTTTGCAGAATCCCAGCTAAAACTGAAAATGAAACTGAAAGTACGTATATTACTTAAATGCTCAATTAAGATTCATAAATAAACAAATTATTATTTAATCAGATTTCAGATTTCATGAAAAGATTTGAAAAAGTTTCATTGAGTCTATCGATGGGTGGTTTCTTCTATATTAATAAAAAGTTTCCCATTAAGGTAAGAAATATTTGGACTATGTTTTTCTTATTTAAATTTATATTTTAAAATTCTATGGATGTTTTTACAGATTGTCAGTACATTACATTCGGTGTTTTCCGGGCTATTAAAGTTAAGAAAGGTTTCGCTACAGCAGAGAAACTGCCAAGAATTCTTTCTTCTTAATCGAACTCGACTACTTTCTAATTCTACAGTCTCTTAATCTGTAACCATTCTTTATAAATTATGTTAAAACTGATGTTAGTTATATAGTTTGTTTTGTCTTTAGAAACCTTAAACAAATTTTGAATTTTATTATGTAGTTAATTTTATTTATTTAAATAACGTTAATTTATAATATAGTAAAATAAAAAGTAATATAATTAGCATTAGGAATATAACTGAATACAAGTATGTTATTTTATATAAATGTATAAAATAATATTTTGTCTCGAAATGGTCTATAACCACAATAATAATGTAATAAAATATTGCAATATAATAATGCATATATACAGATTACATCATATTACAATAATTTTACAACACACATGCTAACTAGTATTGAGAGTCAACTATCAATAGTAGCATTACAGTGTCATTTATTCTCATTACAACAGGGTAGTAAGCATTACTATGACATAAAGTGTAAAATTTCAGTACTGTAATGTATACTAAATTCAAAAATAGTTTCTTAAATATTTTGCATGTCAAAATTATTTATACAAAACCAAATTTACACAGATTTGTGGGATCACCTGGTTTAGTACTGCATATAAATATGATTTTCTGAGAATAAGGAAGCAACCAACAATTTAAATTGAAATTAATGAAATTTCAATTTATGAATATATATCTTATTGTTTTTATTGAATAAGATATATTCATAATTTGCAAACTTCTACAAAGATGGAATTAAACAACTGTCCCACAGGTATGAGAAGTGTTGAGCCTAGAAGTGAATATGTAGAGAAGGAATAATTGGAGGACCATATTTCAGATCCCTAGCACATCCATATCATGACAAGAATAAGAATTTTTTGACCTCCCCTCATATTAACATTTGTAACGCAACACAATGGTTACAATTTTATGTAAGGGATGCATTCCTGAAAACTTGATTCAAAATAATTCAAGACTAATTTTCCATAAAAACATAATTATTGTGGCATGATTTTGCTTTTAAATATACCTTTAAGGACAATAAATAATAAATGTTGCTATTTACTATTAATATAATGCTATTTTATGTAAATAGCATTATATTAATGGATCATGCTATTTCTTTCATTAACAAGAATGATGGTTATTTAATCAGATATTTTTCCTGTCAATTAGTCATAGCATAAACACAGTTTACAAATCATTTGATCCATTATTTTGGAATTTTGCATCATATTATTTCAAATTTGTATAAAATATAATGGAAATGTATATTATTTTTATCTTTTCTGTATAACTTGATCCATTATTTTGGAATTTTGCATCATATTTCAAATTTGTATAAAATATAATGGAAATGTATATTATTTTTATCTTTTCTGTATACATTCAAATATTGTAGGAACTATTTTCGTCTTTTGTCTTCAAATAGTTTATTGAATGTAATCAATTGGAGCTAAGAACTAAGGACAAATATTACAATTTGATTAGAATTATATGAGAAATACAGTTATATAAATGTTTGTTTTTCTCTGATTGTTTATATAGAATTCTATTCTTTATACTTTTATTTTTTTAATTTCTGAATTATATGATTTTATATAATATACAAATAATCAAAAACAATATGTGGTATAAAAGTTTTCTATTATAAAAATATTTTTATTATAATAAAACTTTGGTTCTAGATATTGGCTTTGATTATTTATATATATCAGCCAAGACTGAAATATGAATATATGATTACTTTTTAGTAAAATTAATTTTAAATAACAATAATACAGATTTTACTTTGGAAATATTAGGTTATTTATTAAATTTCTGAAGTTTTAAATTTAAGATAATTTAATATTAGTTTAGAAATCATGTTAAAATACACAGAAAACAAAGAGATATAATGATATTTATGAATACTAATCCAAAATGCTTTTTCATAAATAAAAGCCAATTAGATACTATTATAATTAAAAATTAAATCAGACTGCTTCATTATTACAGGTGTATAATTGCAAAATTTCATTCATGGTATGGCATTAAGTTAGATCTATCAGTGAAATTCAAAACAATATTTTGCTATTTATAATTAATTTCATAATGCACATGTAGATTTTTGCTGAATGTATAATTAGATAAGGATATTTATAAAGTCTGATTTGCTAATTCTTTCTGCAGTATAATTAAATTTTTAACTACATCAGTTGTCATCAATTATTAAATATACTTAATTACTCCTGACTTACATAAAATATTTTTTAAAACATCATAATTTAATATAAATTGCAATATTGCAATTTTATATGATAGTCCAACAATAGCCGTTATTACTATTCATAACAAACATTATATGTAAATATACAATATGTTGTATTATTGCATTCATTACATATTCCTGCTTTGCAAAGGAATAAATGTACAGTATATAAAAATGCTTTTAATTTTATCATAATAAATACATAATAATTTATGTAAATTTGACATACATAACACTTTCAGGAATGCATATCTTATGCAGATCAGAAACAATCCAAATTATATTTAATTGCATAGTTTTAGATAACCATGTTATTACAAACTTCAAATCAAAAACGTTTTTAAAAAAATGTTTCTTCTGTTATTATTTGCATTATGCATAAACAATGGTAAAATTTGTATTCTAAGCACACACAACTTTGCATTAAAATTTTTTCAGATTATTTTATGTAAGTGTTACAAATAAACTTAATTATTTTTGTATAAATATTTATAATTGAAAAAATATATATATAAAAAGTTTATTAATAAATGCTTTAAACTTTTCATTCTAAAACACTTTTTCATATATTAACAATTCTTTTCTTGTTAAAATTATCTGATAAATTATTTCTTTTGTTTTTATATGTAATGTGACTAACCATATTTTACTTTAATTTTCAAAATAGGTTGAAACATTACTTTACTAAATTTTATAACCAAAGAATATATGTTATTGTATCAGTGTCATCATATTATGACCAAAATTTGAAATTAAACAAAAATAGTCACATTACATATAATAACCATATTTTACTTTAATTTTCAAAATAGGTTATAAAATTTAGTAAAGTAAAGAATATATGTTATTGTATCAGTGTCATCATATTATGACCAAAATTTGAAATTAAACAAGAGAGGAAAGATATATTTTAAAATTTTATAATATATTATTTACCACTTAGATGCTATAGTAATATTACATGTATCTATAAAAACTTTATGATTTTAAAATTGGTACACATATATTGCAATAAAAATCATTTACAAATATACAATGAAAAAATTATTAATATTTATAATTTATAAATAAATCATATTTTCATGAATTTTGAAATGCTTTCTGTTTAAAATGTAAAAACGTTGTGACTATAATTGTAATAACTTAAGAGAAATTTATTTGTTGTAGTTCATTATAATCAAAATTAAGTCAAGATTTAAAACATATTGTAATAATAAATAAATTATTATTAAATACAGTTAATTGCACTATTCATAGCATATTTTAAAATTTTATAGAAAATTACATTTAATAATAATAATATAAATTTATAATAATATTTACCTCAGTGACAAAGTAACGTATTAAAGACACATCAGTATCTTGTCTTTGCCAGCAAGACTTGATATAATTAACAACAGGAACAGTACATCCTCTACTGAGAAGATGTACCATTCGGTCTAAAATCATTTTTTTCATTTCTAACTGAAATAAAATAGAAATACATTAAAATATTAATATCAAAACAAAACTTTTTCAATCTCTTTTTTTTAAATTTACCTGAACAAGAACATCCAATTCTTCCTGTGGTGATTCAAACAATCTTATTAACAAATCAAGTACTTTTTGATGCAAAGTGTTATGACATGTTGCTACCTATAAGATCAAAATAATTATAAAATTTATTTTGCAAAATAATTATTAAGTTTCAAAACTGCATATATATTTATAAAATATTTTCATAATGATATTTGAAAGTAAACATGCATAATAAATCTATAAATATAGTACATTGTTTGAGAGAGAAACAGGATATAGAAATAATAATTAAAATTTTTATGAAATATGTTATTTCTTTTCTCGTAATTATTACAATATATAATGTACATTAATTCCCAAAATTACATCGTAGCTGGGACCAAGACCAACAACATTGAGATGATGTAAATCAAGACTGCTTTTCCCATAAATGCAATATTAAAAAATGGTGTAATTAATTCCAGACCAAAAATTTTAAACAAGCAAATATTCTTATTCTGCACTTATGAAAGATTTACAAAAAATATGAAACTTGATAAATCAAATAGTTATTTAAGGAGAAAAGTGCATTCTCTCTTCAACTACAGCCAAGGCATCTGAATAACTGTTAATATCCAATAACAGAAACTGCAATAAAATTCTTTGACCACTGGCTTAAGGAAATCAAGCACTATGAAATAAATATCTCTTCTTCTCTTTCAGAATTTTTTAAAAGGAAGCAAACATTCTTTTTATTCTTGCCTTGTTGTTGTTATTCTTTGCTCATTCAAATTGATATCCTAAAGAATCTTTATGCTGCTTCAATGATTCCAAAGCCTTTTTAATTTTCAAATTTTCATGATCTGATCTGCAAACCCAGATTAAAATAGGATCTTTCAAGCATGCTTTGCTTTCAAATTTCAATAAAATCATTGAATTTGAGTTCCTCATCATGGGAGTACAGCATTTCAAAATCAAGTTTATTGCCATAATATAGGAATTTCTTTATTTTGTAGGTAAAAGAATTGATTTTTGAGCTTGCATTTTGGTCCCGAATATCACTGATGAAAAAAAAATTTTTTTCCACATATTTCATTGTTTTGTTGACAACTTTTGTCTATGCCAGTCATAGGCTGCCCAAATCTATGTTGAAATCTTTCATCATGTTTTATGTTGTTTTCCTATCAGAGGACCCTAAACAGAGATTGATTAACCATAAATTGCATATATTTGTAGTAAAGTTGAATTGAATTGAATGATTGAATTCTAATTGAAGATTGTCTTCAATTTTCATACATTCAATTGGAATTGGAATGAATGATTAAATTTGAGTGATTGAAAAATTCTAGATATATCATATTGAATGTCTTGAAAAATTCTAGACACATATGACCTATAACTGATCTCGAATTCTTCTAGATGAAGTGCATCATGATTCCTTCATTAGCTAATTCATTCTTTATTATAAATCAGTGGATATGGTTTTGTTTTTTAACCATGGCTCCAGGATTGAATTCATATCCTAGGTTGATGGATCAAATTAGATCAGGTATTTTTTGGAAAAAAGACAGCTTATATATATGTTATAAGTTGCAAATAATTTGCATCTAACATCAATTTATTGATGACATAAGAGCAATGTAACAGAAAACAGAAAATTTTTTTTTTCACTTTGATTAATAAATTTGATCTTGGAAAATTACAAGTGTACAACAACATAAGATAATATATAAGTTGTGGAATTCCTGTATTTGCATATTGAATTTTTCAAAAAAAATATTATTGGATCTAGAAAACAATAATATTTAACTTCTAAATTTACATACCATAATTTTTCTAATGATTAAGAAAAATGCATGAGAATACTTAATTTGGGAGAAAATTTTTTAAAAAACTAAAAATTATCAAGACATCTTATAATAACAGATAAATCATGACAAATACTGCAGGATAAACTACAGGAAAATCAGTTTATTTTAATATTGAAAAACTTGCTCTTTATTTCTGGAAACGATCTGATTAAAACAACAAATATCATATTTTATAATTTGTTATAATGTTTAATTTTGTTATTCTGATAATTTTTAATGTTAGAAAAATTTTATCCAAAAATATGCACTATTTTATATTTAATTTAAATCTTTCTAGTCACTTATTTTATATTTGCTTAAAAGATTCATAAAATCTTTCTCAAAATATAATTCTCAAATAGACTATAAAATCAATATTTTTAAAAATAATTTATGAAACACAATATACAATTTAAAATAATAATGATCTTAACCATGAATTTTGAAATGCTTTCTGTTTAAAATGTAAAAACTTTGTGACTATAATTGTAATAACTTAAGAGAAATTTATTTATTGTAGTTCATTATAATCAAAATTAAGTCAAGATCTAAAACATATTGTAATAATAAATAAATTATTATTAAATATAGTTAATTGCACTATTCATAGCATATTTTAAAATTTTATAGAAAATTACATTTAATAATAATAATATAAATTTATAATAATATTTACCTCAGTGACAAAGTAACGTATTAAAGACACATCAGTATCTTGTCTTTGCCAGCAAGACTTGATATAATTAACAACAGGAACAGTACATCCTCTACTGAGAAGATGTACCATTCGGTCCAAAATCATTTTTTTCATTTCTAACTGAAATAAAATAGAAATACATTAAAATATTAATATCAAAACAAAACTTTTTCAATCTCTTTTTTTTAAATCTACCTGAACAAGAACATCCAATTCTTCCTGTGGTGATTCAAACAATCTTATTAACAAATCAAGTACTTTTTGATGCAAAGTGTTATGACATGTTGCTACCTATAAGATCAAAATAATTATAAAATTTATTTTGCAAAATAATTATTAAGTTTCAAAACTGCATATATATTTATAAAATATTTTCATAATGATATTTGAAAGTAAACATGCATAATAAATCTATAAATATAGTACATTGTTTGAGAGAGAAACAGGATATAGAAATAATAATTAAAATTTTTATGAAATATGTTATTTCTTTTCTCGTAATTATTACAATATATAATGTACATTAATTCCCAAAATTACATCGTAGCTGGGACCAAGACCAACAACATTGAGATGATGTAAATCAAGACTGCTTTTCCCATAAATGCAATATTAAAAAATGGTGTAATTAATTCCAGACCAAAAATTTTAAACAAGCAAATATTCTTATTCTGCACTTATGAAAGATTTACAAAAAATATGAAACTTGATAAATCAAATAGTTATTTAAGGAGAAAAGTGCATTCTCTCTTCAACTACAGCCAAGGCATCTGAATAACTGTTAATATCCAATAACAGAAACTGCAATAAAATTCTTTGACCACTGGCTTAAGGAAATCAAGCACTATGAAATAAATATCTCTTCTTCTCTTTCAGAATTTTTTAAAAGGAAGCAAACATTCTTTTTATTCTTGCCTTGTTGTTGTTATTCTTTGCTCATTCAAATTGATATCCTAAAGAATCTTTATGCTGCTTCAATGATTCCAAAGCCTTTTTAATTTTCAAATTTTCATGATCTGATCTGCAAACCCAGATTAAAATAGGATCTTTCAAGCATGCTTTGCTTTCAAATTTCAATAAAATCATTGAATTTGAGTTCCTCATCATGGGAGTACAGCATTTCAAAATCAAGTTTATTGCCATAATATAGGAATTTCTTTATTTTGTAGGTAAAAGAATTGATTTTTGAGCTTGCATTTTGGTCCCGAATATCACTGATGAAAAAAAAATTTTTTTCCACATATTTCATTGTTTTGTTGACAACTTTTGTCTATGCCAGTCATAGGCTGCCCAAATCTATGTTGAAATCTTTCATCATGTTTTATGTTGTTTTCCTATCAGAGGACCCTAAACAGAGATTGATTAACCATAAATTGCATATATTTGTAGTAAAGTTGAATTGAATTGAATGATTGAATTCTAATTGAAGATTGTCTTCAATTTTCATACATTCAATTGGAATTGGAATGAATGATTAAATTTGAGTGATTGAAAAATTCTAGATATATCATATTGAATGTCTTGAAAAATTCTAGACACATATGACCTATAACTGATCTCGAATTCTTCTAGATGAAGTGCATCATGATTCCTTCATTAGCTAATTCATTCTTTATTATAAATCAGTGGATATGGTTTTGTTTTTTAACCATGGCTCCAGGATTGAATTCATATCCTAGGTTATATTATAAGAGAATAATAATATAAAATATAAATCTTATTTGTATAAAACTTACATGTTGGTTACATGTTTCATGATACAATACTGAATTGTTTTAGAGATTTTTTTTTATTAAGAAAAAACATTTAAGATTTTATAGAAAATAATCAGGAAAGTAAATTTAATTTGCTGTTAATGAACAGTAATTGATTTTATTTAATTTTTTAAATATAATTAGCATTCTAATTGAAAGAAGCACATACTTTCAAATTTTTTTTTATTCTATTCTTCCAATGTAAAAATTTAAAAATAACTGAAAAATAAATTACTAATTATTTTTAAATTCATTAAACTGATGTATAAATAAAATGATGCTAATGAGAATGACACAATTAGTTCCGCATATACTTTCAATTTTTTTTTTTTTATTCTATTCTTCCAATGTAAAAATTTAAAAATAACTGGAAAATAAATTACTAATTATTTCTAAATTCATTAAACTGATGTATAAATAAAATGATGCTAATGAGAATGACACAATTAGTTCATCTAAAATTATCTATATAATAATTAATTAAATTTTAATAGAAATAAAACACATTAGTATACTAGATATATATGCACACAAATGAAATTTTTTGTAATTAATAGACAGTTTCAAGAATGCCTTCTTATGTCCAGATAAGAGGAGTTAGATTATTATTTATTGAAAAACTAGTTATCAATCTATATTAATAAATAACTACTATTTATCCATATAATTACTACAAATTTGCTATATGTATATAAATATTATTTAATTTCAGAAATGACATCAGCACTTTAAAATTGGTTCTAGTAAAATTATAAAAAAAATATATATTAATTCAAATATAAATTAATTCAGAATACAAAAACTCGAAAACAGAATTTTCTAAAAACAATATTATTTATAAATTTTAAATATTTGAGTTCTTAAAATTTATAATAACGTTTTTATAATGGAAGCTATACTATAACTGATTCATATTTATAAAATTCATATCTAAGTTTTAGCAGAACCAAAAACATTTTATTTCTTATGTTTTAGTTTAATAAATTTATAAAAAACAAATCAATTTTAAGTTTTAATTCAATCAAATAACAAAACTTTTCTATCAAAGCATGTATGGGTTATGGATTTGACAGAGTTTTCTATAATTTGAAATATATAAAATTGATTTGTTTTTTATAAATTTATTAAAGTTTTAATTCAATCAAATAACAAAACTTTTCTATTCTATCAAAGCATGTATGGGTTATGGATTTGACAGAGTTTTCTATAATTTGAAATATATGAGTTATCTAATATAGGTTTTCTAATGAATTTTCAAATTTATTATAAAGTAATAATTTTAATAATCCACATCATCATCAAATCTTATAGTTAAAAGCAAAAAGGTTAAATTATCATGCAATCAAACATTTACCTCATCTAAGAGAGCTAAATGAAGAGGGGTATGTTCTGTAGATAACTTAAAGTAACTTTTTTCAGACACAGTATAATCAACCCACTGAACTACACCTATTGCCACTACAGGAAACCTGAAATAATGGAATAAATATCAGTATAGTTATTAAATCATTTAAAAATTTATTGCAATTAGATTATCTTATACTAAATGAATCCAATAATCAAGGCTGGGGTGTCAGCAGAAAAATGTGCTGACTCCGACATTTTTTATTTTGCTGACACTGACACCGATTCCTCTGACAGTAAACAAACCCACACACAAATACTGCTAATTTTTTAGAACACATTTTTATTCAATATTTATTACTGAAAAAATTATTTACTTGCCCAAAAAGAAAATAATTATTTAATACATTTTTAAAATTTAAAATTAATAAATTATGGAAAATAATTATTTGATACATTTTAAAATTTAAAACCAATAAATTATGAGCAATGAGAAAGTTACTGCCGACACAGACTACTCCTAAAACTGCCAACACTGACACCGACTCCTCAGCCCTGCCAATAATTGCCAAATTTTATTCTTTGACATGTATAACGAAATTTTAATCATTTAAAATAATTTAAACTGAATTTTAGCGCTATTTCATAATTAGAATATTTATTAGTGATTAAATCAGAGTGGCATCATCTATGAATTAATAATTAAATTAGAATTTTTAATTAATTTATCTGAAGAAAAAATTGCCTCAGCCCAGGATCGAACCAGGGACCTTTGGGTTACCATCTCAATATCTTATCACTAGACCACCAAAGCTACATAGCAGATTGATCCTTCAGATAATTTTATTAAATTAGAATTAATTTTTAAACATTGCCAATAGATCCAATATCTGATGTCAGAGATCGATGTTGATGATCAAAAATTAAAACTGTCTGCAGAATATATTTGCTATGTAATCTTGGTGGTTTAACAGTAAAATGTTGGGATATCCTTAAGGTTCAATCCCAGGCTGAGATAGATTTTTTCTTCAGATAAATTAGTTAAAAATTCTAGTTTAATTATTAAGGCCGAGGCAGATTTTTTTCTTCAGATAAATTAGTTAAAAATTCTGGTTCAATTATTAATTCATAGATGGTGCCACTCTTTGATTTAATCATTAAAAATATTCTGATTATGAGATGGTGCTAAAATTAGTTTAATTAATTTCAAATGATTAAAATTTCTGTTATGCATATCAAGGGATAAAATTTGACAAATATTAGGATTTAGAGTAAATTCCCTTGATGTTTGCATTACCTTATACATTGATAAAGTGTATTTAATTCAGCTATTAATTCTGAAGACCCTTTTTTCTCATTACATATGATATGAACTTTTTCAATAGCTTGAGTTGTGGCTTTCAATTCATCTTTATTCAAACTTTTTCTTATATTCTATAAAAATGAAAGAGGATAATATAAATTATTTATAAACATATTATTGATTTTATTTTTTAAAATTTAGTATAAGTAAAATAGTATTTATATAAATTAAATCAAATTTACTGAGAATGACTTATTAAAGTTGAAAGTACTTTAATTATTTAATAAATCAACTTTTCTCTTTAAAAATGTCATTCTTTTATGTAACACTACATTTTTATATTGCATTAAAGAGATAATTATAGCAAAGCTTCATACATAAATACTTTGTTTCTTAAAGTTTAGAAGATAAAAACAGTTGTCACCTAAAAAAATTATTAATAAAATAATTTTCAAAAATAATGTAAAAACTTATAAATGACTGATTCTCAGCACAAAATTTAAAATGAAAAAGTTGATTTATTAAATAATTAAAGTACTTTCAACTTTAATAATTTACTGAGAATGACTTATTAAAGTTGAAAGTACTTTAATTATTTAATAAATCAACTTTTCTCTTTAAATTTTGTGCTGAGAATCAATCATTTATAAGTTTGAAACAACAAGTGAAATGGCAACAAGTAGTAATTACATAATGTAAAAATTTTTAATTTTTTAAAAGCATTTAAACTACTTTAAACTTGGACAGATTCCAAAACATTGTAATTATTAAAAGACGTAAAAAAATGCATTTGAAATATATTGCTACTGTTTCCTTCACAAGAAGAAATAATAAATAGACTAATAATTAATACAATAAATTCAAATATACTAGCCAAAATCTAGCCCTTGAATTATAATGGAATAATTTTTTAATGATTAGGAAATTATTCCGTTGTAATTCAAGGGCTAAATTTTGGCTAGTATATTTGAATTTATTTGAAAATAAATTCAAATATACTAGCCAAAATCTAGCCCTTGAATTACAATGGAATAATTTTTTAATGATTAGAAAATTATTCCGTTGTAATTCAAGGGCTAGATTTTGGCTAGTATATTTGAATTTATTTGATTAAGTTCCCTTGATGCTTATATAATAATTAATATATATATAGTATACTAACAAGAGTTTTAAATATTTGTACTTTATTTTAACACACACGTTTAATAATTTTTGTTTCTTATATCAAAAAATTATGGTAACTAACTTATTGTTTTCGATGGAGTATAATCAGTGTCCTGAAAATGCAAGCTGCAAATTTTGGCATGCTTCGATACGGTCTTTCCTGTTTTAATAGCAATACTCCATGTTTTTTTTTATATTGCTATCTTTAGGGAATGAATGAAATTTGTCCTTTATTTTTCTGTGTTGCTATTACATTGAGGAACGCAGCAGTTATACGGCATGAGTGCTTCTCTATGATGACAGCTGATTTCTAAGCCTAACTAATACCAATGAAGGAGGTGCTGCCACCTATGGTGTAGATTAGGGGTGGGCAAAAGGCGGCCCGCGGGTCGGATCCGGCCCGCGAAGGCATCTTATACGGCCCGCCGCATAAACTAGAATATATTACAGTTTCAATGCCACATTTGTAAAATTCTACTCGAAAAGAAAAATAAAATAATGGATACTCTGTAGTGTAAAATAATGTATACTCTCGCTAGTGTACATGTACACTACTGAGTTACTTCAAATTTTGATGATATAATTAACCATGAACATAGTAAATTTCATCATTCACATTGCGTTGTAAATTTGTTTTTACAAAATTAATTACGTAGGTACCTAATACTTTGTAACATTCTGATGTAATAGGTTGTTAGCAATCAATCAGTTTGATAAAATACTTCTGTTTTTAAAGAAAATTATCAGAATTTATTCGTAGGACGAATTATTTTCTAATGTTTCTAATGAAAAAATAGTTTCTACGGATGCTTTTGAACTCTTTGCATACAAACAAAAACTAAAAAAATAATACAAGAAAAATATATATAAAAAATAATATTGATATATGAATATATTCTTTGCGTAATTATCACAAATGTGTAATACACGATAGCGAGATTGACAAGAACATGTGCAGATAAATTGGATCAACCATTATTCTTGTCCCGTATGATGGTGAGAGGAATATTCTTTGTGCAAGAATAAATTTTGCTTGAGCTTGAGTAGTCATTTTATATCAAAGTACAAGTAGTTTTATTAATTATTAATAGATTAGCTAATGCTATCATCAATAATTCCATTACATAATTACATAATAGCGTCATAAGGTTAAATTAGGCCTTAGGTACATTTCAATTTTTATACGGCCCGCTTCATCTTGAAAATTTGTAATCCGGCCCTCGGCAGAAAATAATTGCCCACCCCTGGTGTAGATGGTCTATTGGTTTAAGGGCAGGGGTTCACTGTGTGGGAACGAGAATGTCATATTTTTATTCCCTTGGATGGTTTACCATTGTCTTTGAGACAAATCTATGCTATTTCTGAATGTTTTAATATCAATCTTGATAGGAGATACAGTAAGACCCCGTTTAATGCAGGGGATATGTTCCAAGGAAAAAAGCGTTAAATGAAACAGCATTAAACGAGGTTATTTTACCATGTAAATAATGAGGATAGGTGAAACAGGACAGTGAATAAATATATATACACACAGCATTTTTTAATTTTACTATGTAACATATATTATTACTATTGTCTTACATTAATTATAGACATTTTTTATTGCTAATATCGATTTGTATTCATAAATCATTCATGAAAAAATTCTTAAAATTAGAAAATAAAAAGTTTTAAGAACAAAAAGCAGTAATCAGATTGCAGTAAGCTATAAACAATGAAAAAATATTGATGAAAGAATAACGTTCTAACTTCAAGGAACTATAGTTTAAAGAGACAGCATTCAGCTTAAAACTAAAATGGGACAAATTGTTATTTTTATTACTGTAAAATAATATTGATGACCGATCATAAATATGAACTCTGACCGCAGCTGACTTTCATATGTACTGCATGTACTGATATCAAATGCAGTGGAAGACAGCATAGAAATATCAATGCAACAAATTCCTTTGATTTAGGATTTATGTAAGAATAAAGGTTTGAAAAACCACGCCAAAGTGAATCAATAAAAATATAAAATTCGAAAAAAGCATGTTATATCGAAACAGCGTTAAATGGGGCAGCATTAAGCAGGTCTTATTGTATGTTAATAAATATATTTATTAACATACAATAATTATAGCTATGTTAATAAATATATTTATTAACATAGCTATAATAATAATGGTAGATAGTCAAGCTGCATTAAAAGCACTTGATAGTTACCACTTTATTTCAAAGCTTGTATGGGAATGTAATCATCTCATTATAAAACTAACTACTAGGAACAGGATTCAACTTGTTTGGGTACTAGGGCATAAAGGGATTGAGGGCAATGAAGTTGCAGATGCCAAAGAAGAGGCTTCTCCTCCCTTTATTGGATCTGAGCCTTCCCTATGCATTAGATCTGATGCATTTGGGCAGATTGTCAGAAACTGGTTGGCAGGTCAACATCTCAGCCATTGGAGATCTATTCCTGATCTAAGGCAAGCAATTTGAAAATTTATAAAAAATTAAAATAAAAATTATTGAAATGAAGTGAAAACATATCAATAAACATATTTTAATAAATTTTTGTCACATTTTTATTAATTAGCTAACTAAATTAATTAAAATTTATAATAAGAAAACTTCTTACTTTAGATATTAAATAAAAGCAAACAATAAGCCAAAAAGTAAGATAAATTGGTTATTCAAAAACGTTTTATTTAATAATTAAAATATGCATAATAATTGGTTTTTTATTGATAATTTTTTAAAATATCTGATTTTCTTGATTCATACCTTATTTTATTCAAAAGACTTGCAGCTATCAGAAAATATATTTTTTAACAATTTTTTAAACATTTCATTGAATGGCTAAGATTTCATATAAAAAAATTGTTTTTTTTTCCAATCTCATATAATGAACAAAAAATTGTGATATAAATGAAATTTGAAAGAATTTGTTACATCATTAGAATGGCAATAAAAACGTTCTTAAAAATTTCAAAAAAATTTCAATGAAAATTAAGCAAGATTACGCAATTTACATTTTTTGTTTTTTTTTTGTATATTAATAAGGCTTAATTACAAGCATTCATGGGGTTAAACTAAACAGAACAACTAAAATAATAATAACACAAATGAAAAAGAAGAAAAGAATAAATAAATTAGAAAAGGTCAAGGTTAAATCTTCACAGTGTGAATGAATGAATGTAAAAGCATTATTACTGAATTTTGAATCAAAACATTTGTTAGCAAGATTTTTTTGAAGTCAGAACTTAAATAATATATTTTTTTTAAGTTATGGAATTTATAATATTTATTTTATTAAAATATTCTAACATGAAACAATTTAAATTATTATATCTATATAGATCTTATTATATTTCTAATTATATCTTATAATTATATTCATGTATTAGAATTATAAGCTCAAATTATAGTGATTTTCCTTCACTTTTCCATATAACTTCTGTATAAAGCTCATTAAATAGCAATACTTCCAATGCTTTCCAAAAAGAATAACAATCAAGGAGTAGCTTCTAACTATGCTTTACAATCTGTATTAAATAAACAAATAAACTTTCCAAAAACTGCTTGAATCTCTATTAAACATATTCTATTAAATAACGAGCACAATTAGCAGTCAAAACAAGTCTCCAACTTTTTATTAAAAACGTTTTCGGTATTTATATTATACCATCTTCAGTTACAATACTCTGAATAGAACAATCTCATTCTAGAACAGAATGATCATCTGTTATTTTAAAAATTAACAAAGCTGAGGATTATTTTAAAATTATTTGGGTTATAAACATAAAGTAATAATAAAAAGATTAATGTTGAAAAATACAAAGAAATGACTATAGTTTACGAACAAATAATAAAATAATAACAAAAATAAATATAATTAAGCATAGTTGAGATGTAAAATTTTAACATATATGTTAAAATTTTACATCTCAACTATGCTTAATTATATTTATTTTTGTTATTATTTTATTATTTGTTCGTAAACTATAGTCATTTCTTTGTATTTTTCAACATTAATCTTTTTATTATTACTTTATGTTTATAACCCAAATAATTTTAAAATAATCCTCAGCTTTGTTAATTTTTAAAATAACAGATGATCATTCTGTTCTAGAATGAGATTGTTCTATTCAGAGTATTGTAACTGAAGATGGTATAATATTAATACCGAAAACGTTTTTAATAAAAAGTTGGAGACTTGTTTTGACTGCTAATTGTGCTCGTTATTTAATAGAATATGTTTACAATCTGTATTGTATAAATATGAAGAAAGTGTTAAGTAAAATGTTAAAAAAGAAGTTAGTACCAAAATGGAATACAACTCTGTTAAACATGCTGAGAAATGACAAGAACTGCTATAATAAAGGGATACAGTCTGGAGTGTACATAATATCCATGAAAAGTGATAGGTACTAGGTATATCATACTAGGTATTACAGAGGAATATGTGAGAATGACCAAAAGGAATATAAAAGCCAGACTGAGCATGAATCAGAAGACCTAGGTATCACAGAGGAATATGTGAGAATGACCAAAAGGAATATAAAAGCCAGACTGAGCATGAATCAGACAAAGAATGGGCAACTAAACACAACTCTAGTGACTAAGTTTTATGAACACTACATAAAATGGACTAGCAGGAAGCAAAAGTCATTCACAATATAGAGAAACTACAGGAAAGGCTTATTAGTGAAGCTACTATGATTTTAGAAAATACCTGGAGCAGGAAAGTGATCAACCAACAACCAGAGGAGAATTTGCCTAATGCCTGGAAATTTGGAATCAAGAAAAATGAATAGAATTATCTGTCTAAAAAATGTCCCTCCAGAGGAGAATACAAAGTTAATGACTGCTCCAAAGACTATTACTATTTTTATATGAAACAGTTGCAACTTCTACACTGCCAAGTTTTTAATACTTAAAACAGTGAACAGCTCTAAGGCAGGAAAAATATACTTTAATATTTAATTTAAAACACAGTAGTAGCGCTTTCGATTAATAATAATTCTCTTCAGCTACAACAGGATAACGGACTAAACACAAAAATTCTAAAGAATGCCGGAGTTCTAAAAATTTTTAAACATTGTTGCTATAGTAATCTCATATTTATAGTTTGTACAAAAGCTCCAAAATAAACTTACATTAATAAAAATATATTAAATTATTGCAAATAACATCGTACTACTAATACGTAATATATAATACTAATTCACTATTTACATAAAAGTTGATGCTTATGGAGCGAAAAATTTCAGTAATTTATACAACAACAAAAATTAATTTTTACATAAAGTACACCATTTCCATGTGTTGTTTATTATAGCTGGAGCTAATTTATTAATCGGTTTATTAGTCTTATTACGATTAATAAAAATAGAAATAGTTTCCATGATTCTCCCTTTCCTTGCTCTTTGTTACGTAAAGAGCAAGGAAAGGGATCCCTTTCCTGGGGTCTTGCTCTTTATTATGTAAAAAGCAAGACTCCAGGAAAGGGAGAAAAGTGCTACTACTGTATTTTAAATTTAATATTAAAGTATATTTTTCCTGCCTTAGAGCTGTTCACTGTTTGTTTTAAGTATTACTATTTTTATATCTGATTTTAATTTTTAGTATTTTATTTATTTTCTTTGATTTTAATTTAGTAATTGTTTATATGAGCACATACTGATATATAATATCTATCCAGGTAAGCCATAATCAAATAACTATATCAACAGGAAATGAAGCATGTACTTTCTGAGTTTATTTTAAATGATATTCAGGGGTGGTTCTGTGTTTAGAATGTGATTATTCATTACAATTAAAACTAAATTGACAAAATTAAAACTAAATTGACAAAATTAAAATTTTGTTTATTTACTAGCAGGTTATTTAATGCATTTATTTTTTCTACACTCATAATGGAATATTTGAAATTTTTTCTTATAATTATAAAGCCTTTTTCTGTGTATGGTATTGAAGATAGTTGGATACTGACCAAAAACATTATATATTTGTAGTCAAATGGATATTGAAAACTGCTTTATGTTTGTAATTGGTTTTTGTGAAATTAAGTTTAAGCAGTTAACTAATTATGATTTTTAATATTTTAATTATTATTGTAGATTTTAGGTGAAATATCAAAAAACAGCACTGAACGCAGTTAGACTTTCAAATAAGTTTATTTAATATCGTTAAATGCTAACGTTTTCAGTGTTTATACACCATCGTCAGGCATCTTACATTCATTGGTGTATAAACAATGAAAACATTAGCATTTAATGATATTAAATAAACTTATTTGAAAGTCTAACTGCATTCAGTGCTGTTTTTTGATGTTTTAAAGTTAAGTTTAAAGCAGTTTAAGTGAATCGAATCTGTATTTAGGTGAAATGTCCCTAGTTCCAAAAAAACCTCTTAACAAAAAATCTCAGGTTCTGAGCATTTTAAATAAATGGTCTTATGCCTGTTGTATATAAATTATGATTGTAAAAATGTTGTATGAGATTTGTATGAGATTTGAAAATGTTTTATTTATGTCAAGAAACTTTCATGTCCTAGACTTTTTGCATATCTAAAATTCCATAACAACCAATTACCGTTTGCCCAATTGTGAAAAGTATTTAACCCTTATCTATTTTTTGGAGAAGAAACTTGCAACATGGTACCAAGCTGTAATAAAATACTACTCATACACTTTGAGCTCCTCTAAGGAACTAACAGATAAGATATTCAAAAAAGAACTTTTTCTAGTAGAGATCATGGTGGTATTTGATTACAAATAACTATTCCTTTCGATACAGCAAGAATCTTTGAAAACTTTACATTCTTCTTCTTGAACAAATTGATGGAGAGGTAGCTTACCAAGCTGTCTCTGGGAAGTCTATGATATCAGAATTCATGGGTCTTTCTTTTCATTTAACCTGCTCGCTGCCATAGACATGTATAGACATCAAGGAAGTGGAACAAAAAAACACTAAAAAGCAATAAAAAACAAAGTTAAAAATATTCAGTCCTGATTTTATTAATTCAGCTTTTGCAAATTGGTTTTTCGTGTGAATTCACTGAAAATACATCCTTTTGATAATGATTCCTAAATTTTTTTATTTGCAGAAATATTTTTTAAATTACATGTAAACATTGTTTATATTTGAACAGTTTGAAAGAATTTGGATTTTTTTTAATCCCATCTTGTTGATTTTTAGTCTAATATATCAAAGTTATTCTGATTTTGGAATAATATTTTTGAAATTTTTAGTAAAAATAAAATTTTTTATAAAATGAATTATAAAATGTTGATAATCAAAAAATATTGTAGATAATTAACCAATATTTTCCTACTATGTTAAAATAAACTAAAATTTATCTTAATCATTCATTTTTTTTTTTTCAATTTCATCAAAATTTAGAAGAAAATTGCAAAAAAATGAAATGCAAATATCCTCAGGCCATTTAATGGGGTGTGGCACTTTTATTGCTTTACAGCAGCCACTCACCTCTTTGCAGCCAAGCCTATTTTGCACAAGAGTGTGCAGTACTACAATAAACTATCTGTGGTCTAATTAGAGGAACAGAAAATGTATAATAACTGTTTATGTATGAGATGAGTACATTTTTGTATATGTTAGGATTTTTTGATATAAATAAAAAAAATTTACAAAAAGTACTGCTAAAAATTGTGTAAATAAAGTAAAAACAATAAATATGAAATATTAATAAAAATGTCCAATGTTCATCCTTCTGAGTTAAGCTGAGAGTTCAAAAGAAGTTCAGCAGCCAGATGTGCACTATGATAGAAGAAGTCCCTATTTACAACAGGCGAGCCTGTTGATACACTCATTGAGTTTAGCCCACCAGCTGAGATGGTTTACCGGGTTGTGGCCAATGGAGTGCACTTCCATCTACTTGGAGCCAAGGATGAGAGTTGAGCATGTGTGGAGAGTTGAGCATGAGGAGTTGGCATTGTGCCCAAATGTCCCGAGTCATTGTGAGACCCAGCGGCTGACAAATGGTGAGATCAAGCCATAAAGCATGGTCTCTCCTCCGCAAACTAAGCAATGGTGGCACTCCATGTAAACACAATGCTAACATCAAGGCAAATGACTTTGCTGATCATCTTCTTAGAACCTCCATGATAAAGATCCCACCAAAAAATAATAAATCTGTCTCCAAACAGCTTTCAAAAATCAAAAAAATCCCAAACTCAAACAATTTATTTTCAACAGAGATGAAACAGATGCTGCCCTAGGGTCAATGAAAATAGGCAAAGCTGCTGGTGTTGATAATATTCTATCTGAATTTCTTACCAACTTTGGCCCAAAGCACGAGCTTGGATAGCCAAACTCTTTTCCAACATTCTAGCCACAGCAAAAATCCCTTAAATGAAATTGCATAAAAATAAATTTATTTTTACATAGATAGACTAGAAATGCATTCATAAATGAAAAATCACTATCTAAAATTTAGAAAGAAAATGCATTTATTATTATTATTATTATTATTATTATTTTTCAATTAGTCCATTGATATTATACAATTGAATGATGATCACCTGATACAGGTAAATCTGGATCATTCTCTTTCTCACTTCCATAACAGTCCTGGATAGGTTAATGGATTATTTACAGTTCTGTTGAAAAAAAGATAAAAAGCAGGCAGGCAGCATTTTTCTTTTCCTATAAAGTTTTTTGCAATAAGCTAAATATTTCTGAATCTCTAGATATTTTGTTGTTTGTTTCCTAGTTATGATCATTTTAATTAGTAATATTAATGGTACTCGTGCTTAAAAAATTCAACAACAATGGGTCATCATCATCTTTTAAATCTTTTTACAATTTGAGATATTCAGAAGTGAGCTATCCTGTGTGTTTCAAAGCAACTCATCCATGTTATTCTTATTTATCTTTGCAAATCAAATTCTCCTTGCAATAGCAAAAATGTTATATGCTGAATTAAAAAAATTCAATTTCAGGATCAAAATTGCAAGATTTTTCTTTATTATTTTACAGTTCTTTCTAACCAAAGATTACTAAATAGTTGTATATTCCAATGCCCATTATGGATCATCCATACCAATGATGGAATTATCATCTTTCTGGGTATTTTTTTTATATAACTTATCCTTTAAGCAATGAGGCTCTTCCAAACACCAAAGGCTGATTACAACTGTGGTGAAGTTGGCTGTCAGGTGAAAGATGGGGTTCAACCACAGCTGAATCAGACATCTTAAAAAATTTGAAGTTGAGACCTGAAATTCAATTTGGATTCTTCAGGATGAATGTATATTTCTATATGGCTAACTAGCTGATCATTTTTTATTTTGATATTTTTTTTAATATCATATTATAGCAAAAATGCATAAAGTGAGATTGCATATAATAAAAGAAACATATATTTTAATTTGAAATAAATTAATTATCATTTGGAAATAATATTTTAACAAAAGCTAATCATCTTATTTATTTCAATAATATATTTTAAATGTCAATAAATGTTATAAGTTAATTCATATTGCTGAAATCTGTATATATCAAAAAGGCTTAACTTCAAAAACAAAAAAATATATATAAATTTATTCAAATGCAATAACAATTAATACTTGTAATAAAATACATTATTACTAAGATCATTATAATAAAGTCTTTAAACATTTTTATATTATCATCAAAATTATTCTTTGTTTATATATTTTACATTTTAACTGATTATTCTGATAATTTACTATTTTATAACTTATTTATTTTTAATAATTTATTTAAAGATTCAAGATTTGAAACTGAGATAAAATCAAAAACTTAAAAGAATTTATATTTTTGAGTAAGGATTAAAATTAATTTTACAATTATTTAAATATTGATAAAATTTAGCGAAAAACCCATCTTTCTGATGTTTTACACCTTCAAAGCCAAGTGACTGTTCTTGGACTGCTCCTCGTCCGGTTTTACTAATCGAAAATTAACGGTAATTTGTTAATTGACATCATAAAAGGACGCGGAGCTTTGTTAGTAAGACTGGTCTATGCTTACAACTCGCATTAATCGAATATTTGCTCGCACTAACTGAAGAACGGTATCAATTTTATAAGTCGCACTAATCGAAATCGCATTATTCGAACTCGCACTAATCGAGGCCTACTGTATATATAATAGTGGAAAACTAAAATTATTAATATCAGATTAAAACAAAAAGCATAATTTTAGTTGAGCTTTAATCATTATTATGATTAAGTTTCGACTAAAATTGTTTATTATTATTATTATTATATTAATCCAATTAAAAAAATTAATATAAAACCGCAGTCTATAGTTCTACTTAATATTAAAATTAATTAAAACAATGAATTGAATTATAAATTTTTTTGAAATATTAATTTTTAATATTTTGTTGAATATTTTAAAGTGAATAAGTTATTTTTATGTTATTGAATATCTTATATGTATATATATATATATATCCATTACTTGATTACTTAAATTAATAAACAGACTCTACGTAAACTTTAAGAAAATACTTTGTATAAGTCAAGTTTTACAATTATGCATTTTTTCAAGTTTGCATAAATAAATTTCCGATACAATATTTACATGCATGATTGATAAACTTTTTAGAAATGTATAATTATGTAATTAATTGATTTATTATATATATCTATTACTTGCTTAGTTAAATCAATAAACAGACTCTACATAAACTTTAAGAAAATACTTTGTATAAGTCAAATTTTACAATTATGCATTTTTTTCAAGTTTACATAAATAAATTTCCGATACAGTATTACATGCATGATTGATAAACTTTTTAGAAATGTATAATTATGTAATTAATTGATTTATTTATTAAGGATTTTTAAGATAACCACTATTATATATATATACCTTTTGTCTGATAATTTAAAAATATTAATTAAGCACTTTTAATTAAGCAATATAATTAAATTCATATATCACTATTGCAGACTATATAGTAGATAATAAACTTGACAAAATATTAAAAAACAAATTATAATTATAATTAATCTTAAAATCAGTGTTTTTTTGGTTTGGTTTGTTTTTTGTTTATGATAGATAGTAATTCGAGTTTATGACATGGAAAATGGATTCATCGCCAAGAAAGAGATTATTTATATTGTTCATCAATATTTTAAAAATTTTTGATTATAGTGGATCGGAGGAAGTCACCATACTTTAGCTTTTTGACCTTAAAACTCATATTAAATTTGAATATTTTCCTTTCATATTCTTTAAATTTAATAGTTAAAATATAATTTTCTATGCCTTTTGAAAGAATATAAAATTTGATGTATTTCGGAAATCAGTTTGATTCTTGTTTAAATTTAATAGTTAAAATATAATTTCTATGCCTTTTGAAAGAATATAAAATTTGATGTATTTCGGAAATCAGTTTGATTCTTTAAATACATCAAGACACCAAGTTCTTTACATAAAGTATATTAACATAAAAGGTATATATTTAGTGTATAGTCACTTTTTTGTTAGCAGTTTGATTCTGGACTAAGACAGTCAAAAGCCTTTATTTTAAATTTTACTATACAATGGATTAGAGGGTTGTTTGCATTCAATAAAAATCAAGTCAAGATTGTTAGTACTGGTAATAAAGTACTCTCCTCTAAGAAGACATCTTCACCAAATTGGGGTTGTTGACATTGATATTTTGTAAATCTAAAGGAAACGATGAAATTTGTCTTCACACACTTAGTGATTGTTGACAGACATTTTGTAAATCTAAGGGAAACGATGAAATTTGTCTTAACATACTTAGTGATTGTTGACAGACATTTTGTAAATCTAAGGGACACGATGAAATTTGTCTTAACATACTTAGTGATTGTTGACAGACATTTTGTAAATCTAAGGGACACGATGAAATTTGTCTTCACATATTTAGGGATTGTTGACAGACATTTTGTAAATCTAAGGGACACGACGAAATTTGTCTTCACATATTTAGGGATTGTTGACAGTCGTATTTGTAAATCTAAAGGAAACGATGAAATTTGTCTTCACATAATTAGTGGTTATTGACAGACATTTTGTAAATCTAAGGGAAACGATGAAATTTGTCTTCACATACTTAGTGGTTATTGACAGACATTTTGTAAATCTAAGGGAAACGATGAAATTTGTCTTAACATACTTAGTGATTGTTGACAGACATTTTGTAAATCTAAGGGACACGATGAAATTTGTCTTCACATATTTAGGGATTGTTGACAGTCGTATTTGTAAATCTAAAGGAAACGATGAAATTTGTCTTCACATAATTAGTGGTTATTGACAGACATTTTGTAAATCTAAGGGAAACGATGAAATTTGTCTTCACATATTTAATGAATGTATGAGCATTTCTATGATAACATTACCCATGAATCACAAAATCTTTAGAGTTGCATTTCCCTGTTATACCAGATGTATTTATTATCCCATTGACAAAGATCTCGTCTTTTATGGGAAAGATGGGATTTCTGACGAAAATACGCGATGAATCACTGGATGGTATTATTATTATTTCATCCTCTATCCAAAACAGAGAAATGATCAATTCATCAGAAAGATAGGATTTCTGACGAAAATACGCGATAAATCACTGGATGGTATTATTATTATTTCATCCTCTATCCAAAACAGAGAAATGATCAATTTTTTACTTAATTTATATAAAGCGTTTTGTTTACTTTAAATTTAAACTTCAGCAGCTTTGAAAATTTTGACATCGAACATCATCCAATGTTAAATTTAACTAAATTTTTTGATCGTAATTAAAATTACTTTTATTATAATTTTGAATTCATAATCTAAACTAACAAGATTTACAGGAAAATTATTAAGAATTCTGGATTAAATTGAAATTTAAATTACGATTTTTTAATAGAAATTTTATATTTAATTCTATCTAATGTTTTTTTTTAAGTATAGTGACATTTTTAATGTCATCTGAATGTTACATTTAGATATTTTTATTTCTTATTTTCAAACTTCATCTAAAGGTTGCAAGGACTATAAAAAATATTATAGTAAATAATAACTAAAACAAAGAATATAAAATTAATTTGTATATTAGTTTTGTATTTTATAATTGTAAAATATAAACAATATAGTACACAGGTTACAGAATTTTTTTTTTAAGTATAGTGACATTTTTAATGTCATCTAAATGTTACATTTAGATATTTTTATTTCTTATTTTCAAACTTCATGTAAAGGTTGCGGGGACTATAAAAAATATTATAGTAAATAATAAATAAAACAAAGAATATAAAATTAATTTATATATTAGTTTTGTATTTTATAATTGTAAAATATAAACAATATAGTACACAGGTTACAGTATATTTTTCCAATACATAGTGAAATCAATTGCGAATTATACATTGCTAGTATGGCGGACGAAGAGTATTCGATTTCAGGAGTATTCGAAGACATTCAATTTCAGGTCAGGTTAGATTAGATTAATTAAGCGCCATGTCGCACGAGGAATATTCTGTATTTGGTAGTGGCTAGTCTATCATTAAAGGAATTGTAGATAAACAAGGCTTTATTCAGTTTCGCTATCTTAAAACCTTTAATTAATTAAAGCAAATAAGCAATTAATTTAGTTTTTTCTGCAGATGTAATACCGAAATGATATTGTTAAACGAGGATCCACTGAAAGGAAATGTAGATAAACAAGGCTTTATTTACTTTCTATCTTAAAATTTTTAATTAATTAAAGCAAATATTAATATTAATTTAGTTTTTTCTGCAGATGTAATACCGAAATGATATTGTTAAACGAGGATCCACTCTATATGAAATCATCATTTAATAATAGAATATAGTTTAATAAAAACTATATATAATTTCAGTTAGATATTACTCACAACTTATGTTAAAAGTGTAAACAGTAAAATTACAAGACAAACTTAAACGAACTGATTTAAAAATAATAATTTTCTAATAACTGAGAAAACTTAGAGGATCCGGGTTCAAATCCGGGTTCTACACCTTCAGTTTTTTAGGAGGGGTCCGGATCCAGGCCAGGACGGGCCCGTTGAACCCCATTCTTCAATCATCTGGTTGACATAATAGGTATTGGCTGTAATGCCAATACTTATGATGGGTATATAAGTGTGATGGACTCTATAAGTGGTCGCCGCCAGATAAAAGAATATCCCTCGTGCGATATGGCGGCTTTAATAACCTAACCAATTATTAAAATGATAGATTTTTTCAAAATTAACAGACAACATACTAGAAAAGTTTTAAAATTTTTAGTTACAATATATTCAATATTAAAATCAGGAGAAAACATATAATAGAAATATTCTATCTCCAGTATAATAGGATTGATAGATAATGTTTTCTTACAAAACTGTATTTTCTAAATTGCATACCTTTCTCACTAATCGATATTTTCTAGGAAACTCTAAAGCTTCCAACCTAAAGGTTATTCTCTAATGAAATCATGTTTATTATAATTCTACAAAATATTCTAATATATAGCAATCACTTAATTTGACTAAACAATTTACTTGCTTTTACCAAAATGTTCGTGTTTTGTAAGCGTTTAATTCCCACTTCTTTTTCTCGATGCCGATATTAATTTTATAAAGTACTAGCTGTAATACCCGGCGTTGCCGAGTTTTGTTTATAAATCACATATTAAAAGTAATTATTGAAAAAAATAATCATTAGCATAAAATATATTGTATATATAATCATACAATAAACAATGCTCCAAATTCAATGTCATTTTTGTGTTCTAAATCTAATTCTTTTAATATTTTTGACTATTTTAGTGATGTTTATAAAATACTAGCTGTAATACCCGGCGTTGCCGAGTTTTGTTTATAAATCACATATTACTGTGTTCTAAATCTAATTCTTTTAATATTTTTGTCTATTTTAGTGATGTTTATAAAATACTAGCTGTAAAACCCGGCGTTGCCCAGTTTTGTTTATAAATCACATATTAAAATAATTATTGAAAAATAATTATTAACATGCAATATATTATAAACTTTGTGTTTTAAATTTTGATGTTCAATAAAGAAATTTGTAGCTAACTGTTTCTAGTGGCCACAATCTCAGCTGTCAAAAGCTGGCCACCCAGCACAGGTTTTCCTGTACAGTAGATTCTGCTTAATTGGGATACGTTGGGACTAATCCATTTTGGCCCAATTAAGCAGCTGCTAACCAAAATATCACAAACTCTTGCTTTAAACGTCAATAGGAGAATAAAACAGCACTATAAGCAAGGTATTCACAGATTTATTAATCAAGGTTGTGAGGAAGTTAACTTGGACCTGTCCTATTTTTATTTTATTATGCACTCTATTATTTATTTATTGTTATTTTCCTATATGCTAACATATTATATTTTAGTTTAAAAGTTAACTTACTTTCCACGTTCTGCGCCTCCGTCATTAGCAATCACGTGATACGGGATCAGAACCTGTACCCGGAAGAGCTATCCCGGTTAATGATGTCTTATCTACATAATATTTACCACTGAATTGATATGTGAAAATAAGAATGATCCGTATCGGTATTTTTGTTCGATACATAAATTAATTGTAAAGATAATGACATGAATGAATTACTCTGTAAATTAATAACTTTGACCTTGCTACGTGTAAGTATGCAAATGAGCGAAGTGCGGGATTGTAAGTCACCCGTATAAAAGAACGACGCAATTGACAAGTTTTTTGAGGTGTGGTTTGGTAACGAGAGGTGCTGAAATTCCAGACGTAGAATTGGCGAAAGTGACAATTGAGTTTTTTGTAAAGATCGACTATTGTTGGAAGTTTGTATCGGAGGTGGAGGTATTAGAAGTTAAGTAGTATTTAAG
>AYEL01079390.1:0-45629 GCA_000484575.1 Olivierus martensii
GGACAAAACATTTTTAATAGTATATAGTAGTGATATCAGAAAATTAAGATTTTTGGAAGCCGATTTTGCATGTTCTAAGGCGCATTCGAAGGAAAGCTCGAACACGTGTCTCCTTATTTTGACTGTAGATTAACATATATAAAAATTGTCTAAATCCCGGACCCGATAGATGCGACCTCCCCTTGTAAGTATGATTATTTATTTTTTCAATAAGAAAAAATAAATAATCAAATAATATGCCCCAACAAATAAATAGGAAGTCATACAGATAAATTTTTAATTTTTTTTAAATAATCAATATCATAAAGTTGAACTTTGTTGATGAACATTGCTAAAACACCAATTGTTTACTTTCAGTATCTCTCTCTTATACTACTTTCAGCCACGATTCAATTTAGCTAGTTTTGGTTTGATTTTTCTCAATGCTCAGTGTTTGCAATATTGAAAAAATTGTCATGCCCTCTATAGTTACTTTGATTCATGAATAGTTAGCAGGCGAGGCTTGAATATCAGCTTCCCTGTGTTGAAGGCAAAGTCAGAGGAGATCACTAAAAAACTAATAATTAGATACCTATTTTAATAAAGCATCAAAATAGGTACCTAATTATTATTTTTTAACTTATTTATTTACCTACATATTAAATATTTTAGAGTTTATTAGTAGTACACTTAATTGAGACAAAATGGATTAGTCCCAACATGTCCCAATTAAGCGGAATTGACTGTATATAAAATAGCAACCACCTATTTATTCATAATGAAAATCACTCTACACATTTTCAATCTTATTTATGATGTCCAATAAATTAATGTTTTCATATATATTTAAAATATACATGAAAATAATGTGCATTTAAATTTACATGTATCCATATATTTTTAATAGTAAAATTGGAGGAAAAAATTACTTGTTAGGAATAAATACTATTGCTGTGAAAGGAAGTATTGCTAGCTTATAAAGGGCACTATATTGCTTTATATAGTTTAGATCCTATGTGTGATCTGATATTTAAATATATACAAAAATATTAACATATGAATAGCCAAACACATTCATGTACTTTTGCTAATAGAATCGGTAAAATAATAGATCTTTGTTAGGAATAAATAAGCAGATTGTATTATTTGTGTATCAATAGCATCAGAAGTCAGTATTGAGTCTATGGGAGAGTATAGTAATCCTATAGTAATAAGATAACTATAATATCCCATAGACTTAATTAGACTTAATATTGACTTATAGAAACATGATATAAGTACCAAATAAATAGGAAGTCATACAGATAAATTTTTAATTTTTTTTAAATAATCAATATCATAAAGTTGAACTTTGTTGATGAACATTGCTAAAACACCAATTGTTTACTTTCAGTATCTCTCTCTTATACTACTTTCAGCCACGATTCAATTTAGCTAGTTTTGGTTTGATTTTTCTCAATGCTCAGTGTTTGCAATATTGAAAAAACTGTCATGCCCTCTATAGTTACTTTGATTCATGAATAGTTAGCAGGCGAGGCTTGAATATCAGCTTCCCTGTGTTGAAGGCAAAGTCAGAGGAGATCACTAAAAAACTAATAATTAGATACCTATTTTAATAAAGCATCAAAATAGGTACCTAATTATTATTTTTTAACTTATTTATTTACCTACATATTAAATATTTTAGAGTTTATTAGTAGTTCACTTAATTGAGACAAAATGGATTAGTCCCAACATGTCCCAATTAAGCGGAATTGACTGTATATAAAATAGCAACCACCTATTTATTCATAATGAAAATCACTCTACACATTTTCAATCTTATTTATGATGTCCAATAAATTAATGTTTTCATATATATTTAAAATATACATGAAAATAATGTGCCTTTAAATTTACATGTATCCATATATTTTTAATAGTAAAATTGGAGGAAAAAATTACTTGTTAGGAATAAATACTATTGCTGTGAAAGGAAGTATTGCTAGCTTATAAAGGGCACTATATTGCTTTATATAGTTTAGATCCTATGTGTGATCTGATATTTAAATATATACAAAAATATTAACATATGAATAGCCAAACACATTCATGTACTTTTGCTAATAGAATCGGTAAAATAATAGATCTTTGTTAGGAATAAATAAGCAGATTGTATTATTTGTGTATCAATAGCATCAGAAGTCAGTATTGAGTCTATGGGAGAGTATAGTAATCCTATAGTAATAAGATAACTGTAATATCCCATAGACTTAATTAGACTTAATATTGACTTATAGAAACATGATATAAGTACAGTGCTAAATTTAGGTTCATTTACACATGGAATGATCTTAAATTTTATGAACAATTTTTTTCATTTTTGACTGATTCATATACAAGATAACCTACATATAAACTAAGAAATATTTTATTAAAATTTTTTTAATATTTCTTGGTTTATATGTAACTATATGCAATAAATTGAAATCAAATAAATTGGGCAGCAAATATGTTGATTTTAAATATATATTTTTAAATTTATATTATTTCCTTTAATCATATGATGTATATTTTCAGATGATCAAGTGTCTCAGAGAACGTCGAAGAAATCAAAGAAACCGTCTATCATCACAACACTTAAAGCAATTACCAGTTATTAAATTTAAGAAAGGTAATATATTAAGCAGTTTTAATTGGAAAAAATTTTCAAATGCATAAATTAGACTAATTTTTTTAGAATTTATTCATTTAATGTTTTTCAATTCATTTCATATTTATATGTAATAATAGCAAAACAAATCAATATAATTCATTATAGAATTTTTTCTCTACATATTTATGGTGAGCATATTTTTTGGAGAAAATAAAGGACAAATTAGAAATTGTTTTGTAATAAGAAAAATCATGTTGTATTTATTTGTTTCACTAAACTGAAAAACCTTATAAAGTTTATTATAAAAAATAATAAATAACACAATATAATGAACAATGCAATATTTTAAACAATTATATTATTACTTTAAAAAAAATTAAATTTGATATTTTTCATCAAAATGAATTTTTTAATACATTTGGGTGTGCTTTTTAAAAATTCATAAAACTCTCTACATGTTGTGTCAAAGTTGCATTTGATATAAATATGTGTTTCCAATTTTAATTGAGTTTTCTCAGTGGTCCACATATTATTCACTAATGAAAATACCTGTTCATTGGGGCGTTAGATCCAGGGAAATGGAAGCAAAATTCACCGATTTTTAAAATGTTTTTAAATGATATGTTTTTATCTGTGAAATATTTAAAAATTCCAACCTACCTATGTTGGCAGGATTTGTCATTTTGTTGCCAATCTTTGATCTTTTCATGTGTGGCATAACACAGAAACATGACATTGTCACAAAAAATAAAAGTGCTGTGTTTCTGTGGACCATCTGTTTCATGCCAATATTCAATTTAAGATTTCAATTCACAAAATAAAGGGCAAAATGGCCATTTTAGAAAAATATAAATCTAAAGGACAGAACAGTGAAATAAAGGACTGTTTTCTTAAATAAAGGATGTATGGTCACTTTACATATAGTATATATTAAAGTATTAGAGATTATCTATTATTATTATAATAAACTTTTTTAGTTCATATAATTACTATAACAAAACACTGAAATTTGGTTTTAGAATAAGACTGTACTTATATTCAAATTAATAACTGATTATTTTAATTAACTAATATCATCTTTTATATAAAAAGATAGAGGAAGAGATTCCTGTCATATTGTGGAGATATTTTAAAACAACCTTTACACAACACTTAAATGTACAGAATATATATTATTAGAATTTCATTTTGGTACAGAAAGAGGCTAACCACATTTCTGCTAGTGCTGCACCACTTTGTATCTGCTCCCACATGGTTCATCCAACAGCCTACAAACAGTTGTTGCCAACTTATAAGACATGCTCCTTTTTGGATATAGGATAACAAATAAAGCAAAAGCTTAAATCTGACAATAAAATTTGAAGCATTACAAAATGTTTATAATATGTGGTCCTTAAAATGAGTGGATGGTTTTATATCACGTTTAGGTCGAGTTCAGATCACCAGGACTAGTTGAGGATTTGAGTGTATTAGAATGTATCTGTTCAGAGTCCATAACAGGTGAAGGTGATATTTGCATAGGGACAGATTCAATTATTCAATTGCTCTAATGTTCGTTTGAATCACATAATTTGTACTTCTGACAGGTTTCAGATGGATCCTGTTTCTTCTGAATTATGTGCTTGAGGATGTCTTGACTATGTATGAATGTGATGAATCAAGTTCTTTAACTATTTTCCCTTGCATCCATTCCCTATGACCCATTTGACTGGTGGTTGGGCTTCTAATTTTTCTAACTTGACTGCTGATCTTTCATGATAGTTTTTTGTTTTTTTGATTCTCTGTTAGTTATTGCTTTGGTATTTTTAATTGCAAATTTTGGTTTCAAATGTGATAATTTTGTAGAACATTGGAATCATAAAGATCTTCCCATTAACATTTATGCTGGGAATGATAAGCAATACTTTGGAGTGGTGTTGTACTCAATTTGTGCTAGATTTTGGTCTCCTTTTTCTTTTCATTTTTTTATGGTGCCAATGGTTCTTTCAACCATCCCATTAGATCTTGGGTATTATGGGGATAATGATGTAATTTGGAAATTGTAGTTTTTAGCAAACTTCTGATAAGTGTAGCTGACAAAAGGTGGACCATTGTTAGAGTGTATTATTCTAGATATTCTATGTGTACGGAAAATTTGTTTTATAGCACTTATAACAGACTCAGCAGTTTTAAATAAAAAACACACCACTTCTTGCAGTAAAGTATCAAACTAAATTTATTAGCTTAAATACATGCAACAGGTATATGAAATCTACATCTACTTCTTGCCAAAGCTATGCAGATATTTTATAAGAAATTAGTCGTTGTTTCATATTTGCCCTTTTGTGTTTCTGGTATATTGTACAGGACTCTACAAATTTTTTTATGCCTTCCATTATCTTGGGCCATCATACTGTATTTTTTCCTTTATTTTGACAAGATGTCACACATTGATCAGCAATATGTAATTTAGAAAGTACTTCTCCTCTCATTTTGATTGATATCACTAATTTGTTTCTGTAGATCAGGTCTTCATTGAAATGTAACTGACTTTTTGTCTCAATGTGCTTTTATGTCCTTGAAAGTTATATACTTTTTGGCCATCCATTCTGAATATAATCTTTCACTAAGCAAAATTCTTTGCCTACTTTTGTTGCTATTTGTAATTCTCTTGTTTTTTGATCTGTTGCAGTCAATATGATGTGAATTGTAGCTGCTCCTTGTTCTAAAATCTTTGTGTCTACTGTAACTGGCATCGGTGCTCTAGAGAGAGTGTCAGCTCCATAGAGCTTCTTCCCAGACACATGTATGATGTCAAAATCATATTTGAAGAGTTCTAAGGTCATTCTCTGTAATCTAGGAGACAAATTTTCAATAGATTTCATTAATAATCCTATCAAAGGTTTATGGTCTGTTTCTATAATAAATTTAGTTTCATCAATAGTTCCTTCTCTATTTTACTATCTTTTTATTGACTTTCATTCAGACAGTGCTGATGAATAAGCAATAGATGTTCATCTTGTAAAAACATTGCATCTACTAAACCATACTGGCTGGCATAAGAAATTTACCATTATATTATTTGAAATATCTGAGGACTGGAGATTTTACTACTAAATTCTTGAGATTTTCAAAAGCCTTTTGCTCATTGGTAGTCCACACGAATTCATTTTTCTTACTCAGCAACATCCTAAGGATTCCTGTTTTACTAGACAAATTAGGAATAAATTTTTCTAGATAAGCTATCATTCCTAAAAACCTTTGCAGTTCAAGTTTGCTTTCAGACGTTTAAATTCTGTTATTGCTTTAATTTTGTCTTCGTTCACTGATATTCCTTCACTAGATAAGTTATCCCAAATACTGTATTCCACTGATTTGACACTTATCTGGCTCTTTTCCTTTGATAACTTTAGTCCATGTTTTCTAGCTCTATCTAATACAAGTCTTAGCCTTAGGTCATGTTCTTCTTTGGTATGATCATATACCAATATATCATCTGTATAGATTACAGTGTCCTTTAGTCCCATAAAAATACTATCAATAGTTTTTGGTATATCTCTGGAAACTACTAAGACCATATGGCAGATGGCAGAATCTATATCTTCCAAATGAGGTCGCTATTGTTCAGAATTTAGAGCTTTGATCAGATAATAATAATTGCAAAAATGCTGATGAGACATCTAAAGCAGAGAAATATTTAAACCTTTTCAACTGAGAAAATATAGTTTACTGTGCCAGTATTGGGTAGTGTTCCTGTTTTATGAATTTAAAGATCTGGGACCCATGCAAATCCTGATCCTTTTGTTAGGTTTTTTTGCAACTACTATCAGATGTACCCAGTTAGTAGGATTGGTTACTTCCTTTAAAACACCTTCTGTGACCATCATCTTTAATTCTGATTTTACTTTATTTTTTAGAGAGAGAGAAATAATTCGTGATGATGCAATTTTTGGTTTTGCATTTTTTTTCAATTTAATATCATATATATAAAGTAATTTCCCTAATTTTCCAGATAGCATATCTTTGTAGTCTTCAAAAATTGTATGACTTCCAGCATTTATACTCTTAGGGTAGTTTCTATTTATAAAACCCAGTTTTTCACAAGCTTGGAATCCTAGCAAAGGATTAGAATCACGATCAATTCTATAAAATTCTAACGATTCACTTTGATTTCCGTACACGCATCTTAATTTATAGGTACCTATAAACTAAGATGTGTGTGTATGAAGATTATGATTTATGACCAATATTTGATTTCAGGCTTTTCTTTGTTTTCTTTAAGCTTTCTTTGTGATCTAGTTCTTTAAACTTAGATATTGGTAAAATATTTACTTCAGCCCAGTGTCTACTTTGAATGTAATTTTAGTGTTATTAATAAGAACATCTTCTCTCCATTCCAAATTATTCTGTACTTGATATATCGATTCTAACCGCAAGTTGTTATGACCCTCTGAAGTTTCAGATCTGTTAGAATATATTATTCATATATATTTTTAAATATAGGTAGTTCTCAACTTTTGATGCTATTGACTTCTCCATTCCAAATTATTCTGTACTTGATATATCGATTCTAACCGCAAGTTGTTATGACCCTCTGAAGTTTCAGTTCTGTTAGAATATCTTATATTATTCATATATATTTTTAAATATAGGTAGTTCTCAACTTTTGATGCTATTGACTTACGACTATTCATACTTAAATGGTGATGTAATTCATAAATTCTTTAACTGATCAATGCAATTCATATGCATATAAATCTATGAGCAATAGTTTAAAGAACTAAAATTATCCTTTCTGTAATTTTATTTTTGTTAAATTTATTATGATATTATGTAGTGTTCTAATAAAGATTAGTAGTAGAAAATCCATAAACTTTGAGCATTTTCAACTTCAAATTACTTTGTCTTATGATCTTGAAGTTCAAGTTAAACATAATTATAAGTCAGATTATCAATAATTATTTTAAAATGAGAATGATGATTTACCTCTTACATAGTACGAATGAAATAAAAAGTTTGATGATAAATTTTTTCAATCTTTTTTAAAATCATCTTTGAAATATATATAAACAACATTACATAAAATTCTAATATTTGCAAAAAAAAACATTATAATATTTATATGTATATTACTTAGTTTATGGAAATAATTGGAATTAGTTTTTGCAAAACTAAATTAATACAGCACTAATAAGCAGAAAACAACATAAAAATAATTTATTATGTGAAGTACTTTTGGAAAAATTCCATCTTCAGCACACTATATCGTATATTACAGAACGAACTTATATATCGAACATTTTAAGAACTTATACGATATTCCTAGAACAAATTCAAAAAAATTTTCTTTTAAAATTAATAATTAACATTAAATAGGTATAGGTTTTAAACAAATTACTAGAAAAAACTTAAAGATATACAACATTTAAATGTTATAAGTAATAAGCGCTAGAATTTAAACTAAAATTGTTTACGTCAGATTTACGGCATAGCGCCATACTGGTGAATCATCTTCTGGGGGCCTATCATTAATAAGATCTTTGCGTTTTTCTCTTAATAGTATTTCAAGCGATTCTGCCAAATATTTATCTTCATAATTGTTAACACTTCTAGCTTCATCCCATTTAATACTTACATCATTTTCATAAGCTCTTCTTGCCAAATGTTGCCTTGTTTAATGTCGTTTCAGTGTTCCTTCAATCTCTCACTCAAACTTCTTTCTGTTACACCTATATATAATTCTTCTTTACCTTCATTTCTATTTATAACAGGTATCCTGTACACTCTGGCTTTCTCTTCGTAGCTCCATTTATCTTTTTCGTTTCTAATTAGGTCAAAAACAGTAGGTGCTCTGATTGTAGCGATTCTTTTATTTCTTTTCTTAATAACATCTTTTACTGTTTTACACCTAGACATATGAAATGGAACTTGTATATACTGGTCAGTAATAGGCAGATCCTGATCATCTATCAATTGAGCTCTCGGGTTTCTATCATTACTTCTTTTATCTATATCTTTCTTTACTTTATTCAGTATGGACTTCATGAATTTCATAGTATAACCATGTTTCCTGCCTACGTTAAAAATTTTAGTTACTACTACTTCCTTACTTTTCAGTCGTGTTTGTGTTGGTGATGCTTCTCTTAAAATATGTGTAGAAGGCAACTTTCTTGTATGAGATTGGGTCTTCTGACCAGTAAGGAATAATTAGGTAGTTAACTGTTGGTTTATGGTATATTTTGGTGGAATAAAAGGCGAGTTCCACTTTTATCCATATGTCTAGGAAGTGGACTGCCTTTCTATCAATTTGATCGGTCTTTAATGTTAAACCATAAGCTTTATCCGTGAATGCATTTTCCAAATCTTCGGTTCTATCATTCTTCTTCCAAATAACTATTATGTCATTGACATATCTCTTGTAAAATTTATAATCATTTGCAAAGTCTTTTAAGACAAGTGTCTCCTTAGATCTAATCTTAAGCAAGAACCTTAAGCCGTTATTATTTATGTTTAAAGATTAGCTTTTGCATAAGTCAAAAAAAATTTTTTTTAATAAAAATTCTGAATCAAACTCCTGGGGAGCTAATTGGACTAAAATGATTTCACATACAATGTTATGCTGCCCCTGACTGAAAAAGATACAATGCTACATAGAATGGATTTAGTCAATAATTGAGTTTTGCCATGACCTATAGATAGTGCTGTAGTGTCTCAAAATGGTGGTGGTAAGGGTGATCCGTATGCAAGGAGGTTGTCCTAAAGATCATTGTTGTCCTCAAGGTTATATAGCTAGAGTTATAACGCTGATTATTCTTGTTTTTCTGTAACTATTATTAGTGCGAGAATAGCTGTAAGCTTAAATGAAATTTTTCAATTTGTAAATACGTACATATTGTCTAACGAGATATCTGGTTACCCGATATCTTAAAGGAGAGCCAGTATTGAAAGCCAAGCACATTATATTGTGTGGCATAAAAATGTGACAATGAAAAATCTTGGAATATAGAAGCATTATGTTTGCAGACCAGTTCTTTAAAATTGCCACCATATGTTATAAATATTAAAAAAAGTGGAAACATATTTATAACAACATGTTCCTGCAGTTTGTCCATATTTTCGTTAAAAAGACTTGCTTAAATAATTTATAAAATAGTATTTTATACATTACATAAAAAAAAAACCTGTAAAAAATAAAAGGTAATATACCTAATGTCAAATATTTTTGTGCGATCTCTTTCTACATCATTCTTCACATAAAATTGCAGATCGGTTCCTTTCACTGGCTTATCATGCTTCCTTACTGACAGATTTAAAGATGGGACCACTTTTTTTTTCAAACATCGTTTTATAGAATTATTGAAGCCATATTCTAAAGTATTAATCAGGTTTTAATCAGATCTGACTATCAAATATCACATATGTAAATTTAAATTAACGAAAATCTGTTTTGGCTTAGCATTTAAAACAAAGTCAAATGATTTGAAATGGTTGCTATAAACACGAAAATTATTAATTACATTTTTTCCTATTTTTAACTTAATCTTTCACAAAACTCTTAATTTCTTTTTTTTTTTTTTCAGGAAAACATGCAAACTTATTCCTTTTCTTGCTCAAAATGAACATTATGGGAGAGAACAGTTTGCAACTTCTATACTCTATTTTGAAATACAAATGATCACTCTTGAAAGAATGCCAAAAATATCCACCAAGTGGCAGATCAAGCCATGGCAAAAGTCAATATGAAACTTAAGATCAACAAACAATACAAACATAAATAAATAATTTAAACTTTTAAATGATGTAAACTATTTGTATGCACTTTGAACTTACAAATACAGTAGATGTTTATGCTCTATATCTGAAAAATAAAATTATGAAAAACTGTTTTATATAAAATCAAATTTTACAAAAATTGGATATATGCAAACTGGGAATACCAATATATGTATAACTGAAGATGATCCTTAATTAAAAAGATTAAAAACATTTAAATTTACTGCTATTAATACTGTATACTGTGTTTTGTAGCTTATGTAGTTAGATGAGCTTTATTAACAATTTTTCAGGTATAGTATTATATAATTTTTGGAATTAAATTTATTATATAGAACTTAATTTGAATATAAACTTAATAATTACGAAAAATTAGCAATTATTTCAAATTATAATGATTGCATTTAAAAAGTATAAAAAGTATTCACCCAGTAATCCATGCATTTGATTTTTAACAACAAATAATTTTTTCCTCTTCATTTCTAATTTTAATAAAATTAGGTCTGATAAAATTTATGGTTTTGTAGTTTGTTTAAATGTTTATCTGACCATAAAATTTATCTACCCAGAATCAAACCAGGGATCTTTAGAACAATGCCTTAAGGTCTTATCAGTTGGATCACTGCAAGACTAGACAAATTTTTTTCAGATAGCTTATACAAGTGGATCCTCATTTAATATCAGGGGTAGGTTCCTGAAAATCATGAAAGTAATTCAAATCAAAAACTTCATTGACCTATACTCTGTTCAACGAAAGTTGACTTGCCTTATATGGTCATGGTATAATGGATTGTATGAGCCAGTCCACCCAATAGGATTGTTTTGTTCAGCCTATAAGGAACCTAACCTTCATTGAAAAAATTTTTCTGTGTATGATTATTTCACTTAAATGATACAAAATAATAATTTACATATCCTATAATATATTAATATTTAATTATTTTCTAAAATAAAAGAACACAGTCATCCAGCACTTGACGTTATCATACTTCAGTCTAAGATGGCAGACAGTAACGTTTTCGTTGTTTGTAAACAAGGACAGACGTTGCACAATCAGGCTAGGGTTAGCAAACATCGTCATCCAGTACAGTAACGTTTTGTAAACAAAGACAGACATTGCACAGTCAGGCTAGGATTATCATTCTAAATGTCTTCAATCATTTTTGGAAACAAAATATGTCACATAGTGATACATTTAATGAAATTTCCCGTGCTACTGGAGTTTCTATATCAACCATATAGAGGATTGTGAAAGAAGGGAAAAGTGCCGAAAGTGTTCCAGTTCGAATAACAAGTCCTGGTAAGAAAAGGCCTTGAATAGCATCAGTTACTGATTTGGATGATTTTGATTTATCAGTGGTTCGTGCAACAATCTCTGAAATATTTCGAGATGGTAATTACTCTATTATTTCTAGCATTAAAGAAAAGGTATGTGAAAAACTGTCATTTAACGGGGGTAGAATGTCATTATACCATATATATTAACAAAGAAGCTTGATTTAAAATATGGAAAAATTAATAATAAAAAATTTTACATCGAGAGGCCAGAGATTGTTGCAAGTAGACATAATTATTTGAGACAAATTAAACAATACAGACAGGAATTACCAGATAGTTCATTTATTTATTTAGATGAAACATGGGTTAATGAACATCACAGAAAAACCAAACGGTGGCATAATGATTCTTCTATTCGTGGTCACCAAATTCCTACTGGCAAAGGTCGAAGATTAATTTTAACCCTTGCTGGAAATGTAAATGGATTTATACCAAATGCTCAGCTACTGTTTCGATCCCATACAAAGTCTGCTGATTATCATGATGAAATGAATAGTGATTGCTTTTATACAAGAATACCTCGATTATCACGATTATTGTTGCCACGAAAAATACCGCAATAATCGAATCCGCGATAAAGGGATAAATGATGCATATAAAATGGGTGATCACTGCCAAGGATTTTTCAAATCTATTAATTAAATTTTACATAAGAGGTATGTATTAAACGTGCCAACCTTCTAAGCTGATCACTCTACATTTCTTCTTGATATCATCCTTGCTTCTTTTAGAATTCATTATAGGGGGTAAATAAGAAAAGAAATATTCACGTGCAGTGCCGACTCTAGAGGTCCCGGCATCCAATGCAGCTTTCTTATAATATCTACTCAGCAATGTACAGTATTGCTGAGACAATATTGAGAAAATGATAATTTTGGTGCTCCCAATGGCCGCATCATCTGTTTACCGGGTTAAGCCAGCTCTGTCCATGTGTACAGGTAAAGGCGGACAGTTACTGATGAGTGGTGAGCGAGTGCCGTTGGATTAAAACGAAGTGCTAAAGAGAGTTATCTGAAGAACAAATGTAATTCTGGTTGCTTATATAGTGGGCTATATCTCAAAGCTGCGATGATTTGAATTTTGAGCGCAATAATGAATTTTGGTATCAAATTATAAACCATGATAATCAAGGTATTCCTGTATTTCGATCCTGTACGAAGTCTGCTGATTATCATGATGAAATGAATAGTGATTGCTTTTATAACTGGTTTAAGAGAAAGTTACTACCAAATATTCCAGAAAAATCAGTAATTGTCATGGACAATGCTCCTTATCATTCAAAAGAATTAGAGAAAGCTCCAATGACTGCATCCCAAAAAAGTGAACTGATAGCATGGCTTAATAAAAAAGGCATTGCCCATTCTTCCAGTATGTTAAAAGCAGAATTATATTGGGAATACAGATCATGTGACTGAAGATCATGTGGAACCACTTATTAATTTTTCGGGTGATTTGGATAATAGTAGCAGTGAAGATGAGCTCGGAATTAGCGAAATTCCATATACACCCTAGCTTTGAATGTGCAATTTTAAACAGTCCTTTTCAGGACTAAACATTTTGGTAAAAAGTAGCCGAATTTACATTTAATAAACAAATTGCAGATTCTTATTTTCTACTAAAATGAAAGCAACTATTACTTAAATAAAAATGTTTTATGCTTAATGAACTTTTATGGCTTTATTTTAGCGATATAACTATAAAACAACTGCGAAAACTTTAATAAAATTAGTATCAAATTATAAACCGCAATAAATCAAGAATCACAATAATCGAAACCATGATAATCAAGGTATTCCTGTATTTCGATCCTGTACGAAGTCTGCTGATTATCATGATTTGAATTTTGAGCGCAATAATGAATTTTGGTATCAAATTATAAACCATGATAATCAAGGTATTCCTGTATTTCGATCCTGTACGAAGTCTGCTGATTATCATGATGAAATGAATAGTGATTGCTTTTATAACTGGTTTAAGGAAAAGTTACTACCAAATATTCCAGAAAAATCAGTAATTGTCATGGACAATGCTCCTTATCATTCAAAAGAATTAGAGAAAGCTCCAACGACTGCATCCCGAAAAAGTGAACTGATAGCATGGCTTAATAAAAAAGGCATTGCCCATTCTTGCAGTATGTTAAAAGCAGAATTATATTGGGAATACAGATCATGTGACTGAAGATCATGTGGAACCACTTATCATTAATTTTTCGGGTGATTTGGATAATAGTAGCAGTGAAGATGAGCTCGGAATTAGCGAAATTCCATATACACCCTAGCTTTGAATGTGCAATTTTAAACAGTCCTTTTCAGGACTAAACATTTTGGTAAAAAGTAGCCGAATTTACATTTAATAAACAAATTGCAGATTCTTATTTTCTACTAAAATGAAAGCAACTATTACTTAAATAAAAATGTTTTATGCTTAATGAACTTTTATGGCTTTATTTTAGCGATATAACTATAAAACAGGCGATCCTGTCGGGTTCGTTGTCATGGCAATCTGAGATCGTCATGTGACCGTTCTAAGAGAGAACAAGCGATCACCGAATATGACCTTGAAATTTCAACTTTCGTTGAACAGAGTATAGATTGATATCTGATGCCTCAAATGCAATTCGAAATCCATTTGTTCAAGTATTTGGCGATAATAAGCATTTGATCATGTGTTGAGCACATGTGCAGTGGCGTGTTATCCTATGGGCAAAAAGGGCAATTGCCTAGGGCCCCTATCAACCAGGGGGCCCCAAAGTTCCCAAATCAATATTCTATAAACTTTTTTATGTAGTAAAAAATCTGAAATGAAATTCATGTCCCATACTGAAAACCCTAGATTGTAGCTGTGACACAGTAGTTTAAACTGTAAAAACTAACGAATTCAATTGGGGAAAGTTTAACTTTAAATGACCCTTTTAGATTGGAGAAGAGACGGAAGAATTTTATAACTGTCAAACAAACCATAAACAATGCCTTGAGAGAAGAAACAATGATCAAATTACAGACAGTTGCAAGATCCATGTCTGGAGATCTGAGGAAAAACAATATTGTAAAATATTCTATCAATAAAGTCCACCTGCCAATCCCAGTGGAAGAGAGGAGGTGCAAATAGACCAAATAAAGTCAGAAATGAGTTCAAACCTCTCTCTCTCTCTCTCTACTAATGTAATTGAGTGGACCAAAAACAAAAATATAACGGGACAGCTGAACACACCCACTCGCCCTCTCTCGAGGAAAAACAATATTGTAAAATAGTCTATCAATAAAGTCCACCTGCCAATCCCAGTGGAAGAGAGGAGGTGCAAATAGACCAAATAAAGTCAGAAATGAGTTCAAACCTCTCTCTCTCTCTCTCTCTCTCTACTAATGTAACTGAGTGGACCAAAAACAAAAATATAACGGGACAGCTGAACACACCCACTCGCCCTCTCCCACTCGATGAGCCATTCTTCATCACTACTATCACTTCATTTTTGATTCATCCAGAATTATTTTAAAGGAAAAAGAGAAGAAACTCTCTCTCTCTTCAAGGTATGTTTTATGGGTCAGATGTAAAATCCCCCCTTTTTTATAGATTTTTCTTTTTCTTTCCTTCTTTTTTTTTTAATTCATTAATTTTACTTCTTTTTATGTTCTGTAATTATGGTAGAATACTGGAATTCTATTTTACATTGTACATTCAATATTATTTTATTTAATTATGAAAAACAATTAGATAGATAAATTATATAATATACGAATATAAAAATATTTTAGGGCGATGAAAAGAACATACGAATCTGGGTTTCAAAAAAGAAAGAAGCAGAAAATTAGAGAGGCTGAATTAAAAAAGAAACAAACCTCACATTTCCTAATATGGGCATAATTTTAAAAATATATTTAGACTAACCATATCTGTTTTTAATGCATCAGCAGAGTGTTCTTTCAATGTACTTAAAAGAATTAAAAATTGCATTAGAAATTCTTTAGTCCAAGAAAAATTATGCAATTTGTCAATATTATGCATTGAAAATGGCATTACTGTTGGGATTGATTATAATGAACTAATTGATAATTTTGCAACTTAAAATGCACAGAAAGTGAACATATAATGTTTTTAAAATTTTCATTCTTATGTACAACTTTTATTAGGTAATTTGTTATGTTCCATTAAGAATTGTTTTTATTTTTAACTTGTCGAAAGTTTGTGTTGTTATATGAAATATATATTATTCTAATTCTCATTTAGTTAATCTAGTTTATTATTTAATGCAATAAAAGCACTTAAATACTAATTGAGTTCATTTGACTTTTTCCTTGTGGATTGTACTTAAAAAGTTCTTTATAAATGTCATACATGCAATTTTATATTATTTTTAATAAAAATATATCTACAATTATAATTATTTAGCTGTTTACATGGGTAAGAGTATTACCAGAGGCGTTGATTCCCCCCGGAAATTTTTCAGCATTATATATGGGGCCCCCAAATTCAAATTTGCCCAGGGCCTCGTGAAGCCATAACATGCCGCTGCACATGCAACACGTCATGAAAAAAATTGAATCATTGACGGACAAGAGCTTGAGAAAAGAAATAATAGATGACATTGATACATTGCAATTAGTGCCAAGAACGTCATGAAAAAAATTGAATCATTGATGGACAAGAGCTTGAGAAAAGAAATAATAGATGACATTGATACATTGCAATTAGTGCCAAGTAAAGAAGTATTTGAAAAAGCATTACCATTGTTTATTAAGAAATGGCTTCAGAAAAGGCAAACAGAATTTATTGAATACTTGTAGTTGCAGTAGTTCACAACACACCAAAATTGATACAAAGGTGCTGCACATCATACTCCTTCTACAAACAATGCATTGGAGTCTTTTAATTTAATCATCAAAAAAGAAGACACATTTCGTGAACAACTACCTCTGCCAAGATTTCTTGAGTTAATCAATAAATTTGTAGAAAATTGGTCAAAAGAATATATAACCAATAGTCGAATGTTCAAGACTTAACTACAATTGAATTATATCAATGGACAAAAGGTTACCAGTGGGCAAAAGCAAACATGAATGTATCAGCAATGATTTGCAACAATTCAGTTCAATTACAAAGATAAAATAATAAAACTAATGAAACTGCTTTACTTCTATTCACTAAGTTTAAAATAACAGCACATTAAGCAGTGGAAAAACATATGTTTATATTTACCTAACCTTTGTTTATATTTAAATGTTAAATGTGTTTTAAATTAACTTTTAAGATTTTCTTGTTATGTTAAACGTGTTTTAAATTTAACTTTTATGAGTCTTGTTATTTTATCCTTTTAAATTTGTAACTCATATTTTAATTCTTTAACATAATTTATGATAGTTTATTGTATATTTTGTTTTAAACAACTTATATTGTGTTGCTATAGCAACATTATTTTCAAATTGTAAAACGAAAAAACGTGGCATTCTTTAGAACAATTTACTGTAATTTGTTAGTAGCTGAAGAGGATTCTTAAGAATTGAAAGCGCTACTGCTTTGTATTTTCAATAAATTTGTTTATTTCTGTCTTAGAGCTGTTTTTTGCTATTATTTTAATTTGATGCTAGACAGAGTTATATGTGTTTATTATATTAAATCTAATTATTATATTATTATTTGGGGACCTATAACATATGTATGAGTTCTGTAAATGTGTTTGAATATAGCCATATTGCTGTAATTTTAGCATGTTCTTGTTGATATTCATGTTTAGAAAATGCATCCTCCCATAATTCAATTTGCTTGATGCCAACTGTTAGATTATGCAAAATTTTATGACTATCTGGACAAATTTCTTAGGAATAGCCAGATCATCTACTACAAGAATGATATTGTCCATGTATCCACAGTATAATCTAATGTGCATTTTTATCCCTTTGATGGTGACTATTTTGACCTTTGAAATATTATTAATCTGAAAACTGAAAATGATCATAATAAGAGTACTAATATTTTATGGCATGAAGCAGAAATTATAGACAAGATAGATCAATCTGATAAAAATGTTATCTGAGATAAAGTAATCAATATACTTGACTGGTAAAAAAGATTAAATTATAAACAAAATAGATGTAAAGAACCTTCTAACTGCATGAAAGTACTTTATTAAATACAAAGAATGATAATACATTTTCATTCCTGTCATATCTTCGATCTAGATCCAAGTTTCCAAAGTAGATGATACCACTCTGGGAGTGTTAGAACAATCCAGGGGAGTGGTACTAGCCTCATTTTTATTCAATGCCATGCAGTGGATGACACTGCATAAAAATAAGGGGGCAGTGGAAGCATAAAGAAAAAAGAGAAGATAAGAAAATTTTGAAAAATCATTCATACATGTTTCATCTGTTGTATAATATAAAGTCATAGTGATTACTTTATTTTCCAAATAAATACACAAAATTCAAGTTATAATTGATCAGTGGTCAAGTTCACTGACAGGTCTTAGCAAAAAAGTGTTGGCAGGCAAGTGTGTTGTGCACTGTCGGGAAGTCTAGCATCCACTAGCAAGAATGTGTGTGTGTGTGTGTAATGACTTGTTTACAAACTATAAATAGGAACATATATGAAATCTAATTTAGATTGTCTCTGAATTGTGTGACAAGCAGTTAACAATAGTGCAAGTGCAATAAGTATTTAAAAATTTTAATTCATATTCAATAATTTTAATCATTATGGATTATGGATCACAAATAAAGCAAATTATATTATTGTTGTTTCAATAAAACAGCAATATTCATATGAATATTTTTATGCATTTTCTTACATATCTGCCATACCTTTTTGTGTCTTCTAAGTGCTTACTAATAATAAAATCGTAAAGCTTTGTGTTAGTACAATACTATTTGAAGTATACAATCAATATATTTGTCATATTTTTTATTACAATATTAGCAGAGGAATGAAACCATAAAAAAACTGTTAACTATTAACATTTATTTATATCTATTGAATCATCTGTGTTAGTTGATAAATAAGGTAAATGTTAATAAGATATAATTATTTAAATAAGGACAAACTACCATATATATACTCGTGTATAAGGCTAGGTTTTTTTCTCAAAAAAAAATTTCTGAAGTGGGGGTCGGCTTATATACGGATCAAAAAAATTAACTTTTGTTTGGCTGGAGAAATTGAAGTAATAAGCAAAACCATAATTTATTGAATTGTCTCCTGAAAACCAGGAAGGAAATTTTGCAATAATTCATTTAATATGATACCAAGTAAAATTTTATCTTACTCCGATGCAATCAAGCGTGTCGCGCCACAACTCCAACCTATATCTATATACCGTAATCAGTTAGGCGATGCAGCACTGCCTGATACAACGCGATGCGAAAACTCGACAATCAATCAAGAATCTTACCTGGGACTCATATTTGAGTGAAAATACATATTTATTTTTCATTATTATTAATTAAGAATGTTTTAATCCATTCATTAGTAATCGATAAATACTTATTATATTTAACATATCGATGATTTAATTAAAGTAGGTTAAAAAGTAACTAAAATAATGTTTAAAATAACGAAAAAATAATAGTTATTTAAAATCTGTAATGAAAAATAACTTTAGTCTATCAAAAAAGTTCATCGCAAGCAAAATCAAAACTTCAAATTCCCACGCTTAAAGAAGGGATGCAAAGGAATGCAAACATCATCCTAATGGTATATGACATCATCGTTAGGGTGATCCACTCATTTTAGAATACGATCAAAGATTTGAATATGAACTCAACTCAAACTTCAACTATAGGGAAAATGAAACTTTGAATGATCAATTGGGAGCCATGTGACATAGACGTATTCTAGTGGAATTATTATTGTGATAATATGAACTTTTTTTAGAAAACAGTTATTCAATAACAACAATAAAAAGAAAATATTTTTATGTAAATTATAAAAATTTATTACTATTCGTTAACTTGATATTTTCTGAAGCTACTTCATCCTAATGATAATGTCATACACTGACATCAATCTGGCTAAAGAGTAAAATTTTACTTTACCTGTTGCAATCGAGCACGTCGCGTTACCGAATCCAACCTGCATTTATATAAGTGCATCAGATAGGTGATGCTGCGCTACCTGATACACCGCAACGCAGAAATTCTGGACAATAATCCAAGAATCTTATGTAGACGCACTGTGTTGAATCACTTTAGCTGAATTATTGTCGAGAATTTCTGCGTCGCAAGCACATCAGGCAGCATGATGCACTTATACAAACACAGATTGGAGTCAACGGCGCGACATGCTCGATCACTTCGGGTAAAATAAAATTTTACCTTTTAAATTGATATATTGGTGTCTATATTATAATAATTTATTTTATATATATATATATATATTTATAGATCATGTAATTTATCGTTTTTGAATTTTTATCGAATTTTAAATGCTAAAGTCTGTGGTAAGCTTATACATGATTATGCATTTTTACTGATTTTGAAACTCCAAAGTCAGGGGGTGGCTTATACACGGATCGGCTTATATTCGAGTATATATGGTAAATTAAAACTATTGACTGATTTTTAATTGCATATTAATGTATTTTTTTAAATTAATTATTTCTCAATAAATTTAGTTTCATATTTGAAAACTTAATATGAAATACATATATCTAATACTGAGCAAAGAACAAAACCCAGTTTATTAGTTTTGTTAGTATTTTAATTTGTTTATCTTTTGCCATCTTATGCAAAAACCACACCTGTGTACTGATGTTGTGGATGCTATTCTAATAATACAACTATTGTAAAAATTTTTCTTCCATTGAGAGAAATTGCACTTTTTCAATTATATAAATTGTTGCATTTCTTGATAATTTTATATTCCTATTATGATAAATAAAAACATAAATTTTATTTTTTTTACAGATAATATTATGATTCAACCTAAGAAAAAATGTAGACAATATATTATTGAATATTTGATATATGATTTTCAATTGCCTACAAACAATATATTAATATTACTGATGTGATAGATATTGTATATAGATATTGATATATTGGCTTGACATGTATATTGTTATAACAGCTTGTTGTATGCATATTGGTTTCCTTTTTTTATGTATGTATGTACTTTTTGTATTGTTGTTTGTAAACATTTTTCTGGCTTTATTTATGCTATTTTATTGCATTCATTTATAATTTATATTATTTAGATTTAATTTAAATAAAATCTATGATATTTTAAATAAAAATATATAAAATATAAATTAATCTAATTCATAAAAATGTATTCATTCTCTACTTACTAATTGGAGGTTGAAGAGGATGACCAGTTCTTGTACACCATGAAACTGGATGTATATCTGGAGTATCATCATCTAGCCAATAATCATAAGCCTCTAACCAGCCATCAAAATGAATTTTAATTGCATGAGGTTGAGTATCAGCAATAGTAGCAACACGTATTAACATTGGGTTCCTTTTGTCAACCACTTCTAATTTCATATCTTTTTTAAATCCATGTGGCTGACGCCGTTTGAAGGCCCGATTCGGAACAACTTGAGCCTTAGTTTCTGTTAAATATTTTTCCCATGTAAATCTATCAGGATCCTCATAATCTATAAAAAAAATAAATAGATATAACTTTACCATGCAAAGCATTTATAGAAATTAATTAAGTTTCACAGAATCCATAAATTCAAATAATTATTATTTTTATTAATGAGTTTTATAACTATATAATTAAATTAATAAGATATACATACAAGTTATAATTTAATAATAAATTTATAAGCACACTTGGAGCATTTTATGAACTCCAATAGAAAGACCAATGGTGAGAATTCTTTCAGAAATTATGTTCAAATACATTGAAATAAACATTATTGTAAACTTTAAATTACATTTAAAATTCTTTAAGTGATATATAAATGCTATTTTTGTTATTTGAAAATAAGAGGATAAAACCCAAGAATTAGGAGAAACTTTTACAAAGCAGACTTATAGGACTAAATCTTATTTTAAATCAAAAAAGTTTTGATAAAGTACATTTTCTTGATGTACAAATTAAAGTAAGCAATAGTAATTATAAAATGAGCACTTATAGAAAATCTACTTCTTTTACTACACTCATTCCTGCTTAGACAGATGACTTTATAATATATAAGAAATATGCATTTCAAGCCTATTTTAGGCATATAATTAAAAACTGTATGAATATGTTACGGGTAATGTGCAAAATCTGATTAATGTCGAGATTAACTGGGAGATATCAACATTATCCAAGTACAGTGAATAAAGACAGAAATAGAAAATAATTTATCTCGTTTTCATCTTTATCCAGATAATCTTGACATTAACCAATAAGTACTGGATAACCTTGAAGACTATTTGTAAAACTAAGCACAAATGGCTATAACACACTGCAATAAAATGAGAATTTCTGAACTGAAATGCAAAAATAATAAAACAGTAAAATTTACTGTATGTAAAAAATTATAATAAAGGGTGATCAAAAACTCTACCGCCAAACTTCAGGGGGTGATAGAGACAAGACAAGCACCTTTTGTTCTCAGAATGTACCCTTTCTGGGGCATAGGTTTTGAACTTTGCACCTTAGAAGTTTGACTTAAATCAATCCATATCGGCCAAATTGTGCTTCATCTCCACTACATTGAAAGACTGCCAAAGATGCTGATTTTCTGGGAACAGTTTTGTTCATAGAGGAGGCACGTTATACTAGCAATGCTTTACTAGCCACAGCACTCATGTATGGGCTGAGGAAAATTTACGTGTGTGACTTCCTCATGATTTTCAACATCTGGATTGCGTTAATGTTTGGGCCAAAATTCTTGAAGACTTTCTGATCAGCCATATACATTGCCTCTCTGTCTAAACTCTCAGACCTAATGTATGTATCGCCTCTCACCTAATCTCAATTGTGTAAACCTAAATTCTCAAGCCAAATTTAACCCTTGAAACTATAACGGAATAATTTAATGATTGGAAATAATTTGAACTAATGCCTAACTAATCAAATTATTTCCAATCATTAAATTATTCCGTTATAGTTTCAAGGGTTAAATTTGGCGTGAGAATTTAGGTTTATTTGGTATAAATTCCCTTAACGTTTGTAGTATAAAGTTTATTCTCAATTGTGTACATAGATACACAACCACGAGGCCAATAAGCAAAAATTGCATTTGTGCAATTATTTCTTCAAACTTCGAATGTGACATTATTCAAGACTGGGTGGATAATGTCAATATTATCTGGATAAACATCAAAAAATAATAAACAGCCCTTCTTATTAAACATTACCCATGTATTTTGGATAATGTCAACACTGTCCGGATAATGTTGACACTATCCAAATCCAGACTTTACCCGTAACAAATATATAAAGTAAACAAAATGAATTCATTAAATTCACTTTAATTATTAAAGATGGCCTGAAGTATGAATATATAGATAATTTAATAACATCCATTTATAATAAAATTATTTCATCACCATATACACAAGTTTTAAATGCTAACGAAAGTAATACTAATGAAGTTATTCCAGTAGGGCCTAGGTATGTGCAGATGTCATATAATGTTACAAAACTAAAATTGATTAAAAATATAGCCAAGAAATTAAATGTTAAACTTGCACATAAAAGATGCTCTGCTATTTTTAATATGCTTTGAAATGACAAAAATCGGTATAATGATAGCCAATAATCTGGTGTGTATGTCATATTTATATACAATAAAACACTGAAGAGTAAAAAGAATATATTGGAGTAACAAACTATGGGCTACAGAAACACAAATATAGTATTATGTATAGAAATATTTCTACAGCACTGTGAAAATAATTATATGAGTATAGTTTGGAAATTAAATGGAATATGGCAAGAATTTTAAAAATTTGCAATAATTTAAAAAATAATATATTAGAAAAATTGTTAACTATTTTAGAAAGATCAAAATATAGAAACATTATTAATGATCAACCAAGCAAAAGTGTTTTTAGAGCATGTGTATACTACATTGATAAAATCCTTTGACAAACTTTATAATTATATCACCATATATTTTTTATAAATTAAATAATATTTGTTTTATATTATGTTAATAAGTGTATTTATATCATAATTTTAATAATTTAGTTTGCTCATGATATATATATAATTTAATGAAATGTAGTGAGAATATCTAAGTTTAAATTTTGAATGTTATTATTGTTTCTTTGCATATTCTATATTCTTTTTGTAAGTTGATGAGGATTGGTTTTCCAACCAAAAATGCTTCTTTAATTCAAGTTTTTTTTTAATGTTAAGATTGTATTTTTTGAAGGTAATAAAGGAGCTAAAGCACTAAGCAGAAAAATTCTTTTATTAACCACCAGGTTTTATGTGGTTTGTTTCTTAACGGCACTATGTGCAGCTGTATTCCGTTTTTTTGTACTTCTTTTTTGATTACCGGATTTATACCATGTGTAGTAATGTTTTGTAGTTTCTGCACACATTTCCACAATTTATTTTCTGAATGCAAGTGTCCATACATCAAAATAATGTATGGACACTTGCATGAGTAGTATGCTATTACTATGTAATTTTGCTCGGTAGTAATGATGTCTTAGAAGTTAAACAATCTTAGGTGTATTATTTTGTCGGTAACGTTTTTATTGTCTTAGTTATAGTGTTTCTCAATGCCTCCATGCACATTTTTGTACTGTTATTTGCACCAGACTTTATGTTTTTGATCAATAATATGTATAAAGTAACATTATTTACAATTTTTGATGTAAGCAACTGAGACAGTCCCCTGTCCCATGTAGAACAGTAATTTAACATGTGTCACCAACCAATGGCTCTTTCTAACCTATATGTGGGATCGAGGACGATAATAACAGGCGTTAGGCCTAAATGTGATAAAAGTCAGGATCTGACATCAGTCGGATCATTGTATACGATGCCGACGAATGCAAGCAGTATGAAGTTGAGACGCGAATAAGGACGGGTAATAATTGTGCTGTTCGGCAAATCGACACAAAGAATACGTTCCATGAAAAACAACTTCCTTTATTTAGAGAGAGAGATCTCTGTCACAAACCACAGTGATAGATGATTGCACAATTTAGAGAAAGAGATACCTTGTCTCTATTTCCAATGAAGTAAATCTAGAAGATACCAATGGCAATTAGTAATAACAAATGTCTTTAGTCTCTGATATATTTATATATAGTCTTTAGTCCTTGTTAGGAGGAAATTGAAGATACATACTCAGAAGATAGTTGGCACACTGGACAGAATATTGATGACTTGACGGTTAATAGTAGTAGTAGTAAAATAGGGAGGGGCCTACCCAGCCCAAGCACCGCAACCAACAGTGGTCTATTGTGCACCTCCAATCAAATCATCCCAGAAGAAAGCCTGTCTTAAGAACAAACGACAGAGTATATTCCTCAATGGGACAGTAGCAGAAATCCTCGGGAACGGAAAATACATCCCCAAGAGATCACACCTAAACCACAAAAGGGCCACACATTCACACAAAATATGAAGAGGAGTTTTCTCCTCATACTGACATTTTCTACACATAGGGCTATCAGCGAGCCTAATCAAGTGAAGATGTCTTCTAAGATAATAGTGCCCTGTAAGAAGCCATGTAACAATCCTAATTTCATATTTGTTCAGAGAAAGCAACTCTTTAGTTCACTAAACAGAGCAACCCAAAATGAGAGCCTTCGCCTGCCTAAGACCAGAGGTACTGGAGGTGGTCTGGAGGGACCAGACCACCTCCAGAAAGCATGATGCTGGGTCGCCAGCCAGTTCCTGACAACCCGCCCAAAGACATCTGAACCAATGCCCAGGACAGCTTACAGATTAATAAAAGTAGAAAACCAGTCATACTCGTAGGTTAGATTGGGTGTTAGTTTTGAGAAGGGAAAGTTGGCGGGTTATAGGGTAGGGTGGTTAGTTAGGCTTGGGGATTGGGGAAGGAAAAAGAGAGTCAATGCCCAGGACAGGCTCAGGTCCAAAAAAGGGGCGAGAAGCTCCTTCCCTGCCTTCCCTGGCAAGCCTATCAGCAATCTCATCACCCCCAATCTCCTTGTGCCCCGGCACCCAAACCAGTTGCACTCTGTTCTTGGTGGTCAGTTCCTCAATGGCATTCCCAGACTAGTTTTGAAACAAATCAGGAATTATCAAGTGCTTTAAGAGCAGCCTGACTGTCAGATAGGATAAATATGTACCAGCATAATCCCTATCAAGATTAATACTAACACATGCAGAAATAGAATCTAGTTTACCAACATAATCCCTATCAAGATTTATACTAACACATTCAGAAATTGCCAATATGATCCCTATCAAGATTAATTCTAACATATGTAGAAATAGCAAAAATTTCTGCCTGAAAGACAGTGGAACTGTCCAAGGGAAAAGGAATAAAACATCCGAGTCCCTTCGCAGTAAACCCCTGCCCTCAACACCAGTAGTGGTTTTAGAACTGTCCATAAACCAGACCATACCTCCCTTGATACTGTGCCAAAATCCCCCTCCCAAGCTCTCCATACTGGGAAAAACAACAGTGAAGGGCCGGAATAAGTTAAATCTAGGTACCATGTAATTCTTAACCATCCCAGGAATGTTACAGTGTATCCTGTCCCACTCAAAAGACAAATACTCCACCTTATGGGTCCAAGAAATCCTTCGCCATCAAACAATGAAGATTGAAGCCTATAATAGCTCTCCCGAGCACTCGCCTCAACAAACAAATGTAGAGAAGGAATGCATAAGAGAACCTCAAGAGCGATAGTAGGAGCAGTCTTCATAGCCCCAGTAATGCCCAAACAAGCCAGCCTTTGAATCTTCCAAAGTTCGGCCTGACAAGTCTTAAGTAAGACCCTAAGCCACCACACTATATGCCAAACAGGCCAGCCTTTGAATCTTTCCAAGTTCGGCCTGACAAGTCTATGACCTTTGAATCTTTCCAAGTTCGGCCTGACAAGTCTTAAGTAAGACCCTCGCCATCAAATAATGGCAGCATTAATATGAATAGGTCTCACAACCATGGTATAAATCCAAAACAACAGCTCTGGTCTAAGACCCCAAGTCTTATCCAAAATACCCCTACAAGCCCAAAGAGCCCTACAGGCTTTCCCCACAGCAAACTCAACGTGTGGCTTCCAAGTCAAACCCTTGTCAAGCAAAACGCCAAGGTATTTGACCTGGGTAGAAAACTGAAACCTTTTACCGAAGAAGGTCGGCTCAGTTAACCCTACCAACTGTCTTCTTCGAGTAAAAGGCATGATAACAGTCTTGGCCGGATTAACAGACAATCTAACCCTATTACACCAGTAAGAAACTGTATTAAGAGCTGTCTGAAAGACTTCAGAAACAATCCTAGAAAACTTCACCACCACAATGATGGATATGTCATCAGCATATCCAACAGTGAAAAAACCCTTCCCATTAAGTAAAGCCAATAGCTCATTCACCCAAGGCTCCAAAGAAGGGAAGACAACACCCCCCCTGCGGACATCCCGTCAGTGAGAATCATAACTTCCTCCTCATAGAGTCTGCTAAAAACAACTCTATGCCTCAGCATGGAGCCAATCCAACGAATAATCGTTGAACTGACTCCATGTCTAATAGCAGCAAGGCTAATTTTAGCTCAAAAGTCGTAGTCTTGAATATCAAGGAAAGCGCCAAAGGCAATCTTCTTGTTGTGAGGAAGTTAACTTTGACCTGTCCTATTTTATTTTATTATGCACTATTATTTAGCGTTATTTTCTTAATATCTAACGTATTATACTTTAGTTTACGAGTTAACTTACTTCCACCTTACTTATTATATTTTAGTTTACGAGTTAACTTACTTCTACCTTTTCCGTCGTCATTAGCAATTACATGATACGGAATCAGGAACCATCCTCCGGAGGAGCTGTCCCTGGTAATGACGTCATCATCTAATCTAACTAATTTTACCACTGTTCCGATATGAAAATGTAAGAATGATCTCTTATTGATTTGTTCATAGATAATTAAATTGTAAAGAGGATGACATGAATTGACTACGCTGTAAGCTAATAACTTTAAACTTGTTACGTATAAGTATTGTAAATGAACAACACGGGACTGTATGTCATTCGGATATAAAAAGCCTACGAAAACAGCAAGAGAACGAGGTGTTGTATCAACATGAAGTTGGTTAAAGTGACATTGGAATTCTTGTTAAGATTGACGATTGCTTGAAGTTTGTATCGATGGTGGAGGTAGTAGAATTTAAGTAGTATTTAAGGTTCTTTTTTTTTGTGAATAATTGATTGTTGATATTTGGGTTGGATTAAACCAGTTTTGTTGATTAATTGCTTGTTGCTTTATTATAGTTTCAATAAAGCATTTATTAACGCTTATGTAAGTGTTTTAAGTCTAATAAATTTATATTTTTTTATTATCTAACTTGTTTGAGAATTTCTTCAATTTATTAGTGTAAGTTTCTAATATTGTCGTTTGTTCTAGTTCTAACACTTAATCAGTATTTTTAGTTGTCAGTTCTGATTTCCGGTTTCGTTTCGTCAGTTAGACGTTACGTTGTTGTTAGATTGTTTAACTCAGGCCGAACTCTGGATTGCAGAGTCGTTAGAACCGTTAGATTTAGTTTATAATTAATAGTATTGACATTCGTTCTAACCGCGCGACTTTGCACAGTCAAAAGCCCCTTGAATATCAAGAAAAGCACCAAGGGCAATCTCCCTGTACCCAATAGCCTTCTCAATGAGCGAAACAATCTTATGAAGAGCATGCTCAATCGATTTGCCAGACTGATAGGGAAATTGGCTGCGACAAAGGGGGATCCTAACCAAAGCCCCATCTCTAATAATCCTATGGTCTATAGAAAGCACTTAAAATATAAAATGCATCGGATTTATGCTCCTAAAGTTATGGCAAAATTAATATACTAAAATGCTTTTAAATTTTATTTCTAATTATTTTTGGAATGCGGTATTCTCTAATGAATAATCGATTGATTTCAATTACCCACCAACCTCTCCAACATCTTCAATAAAAAGGACATCAGACTGATCGGACGATAGGACTTAGCCTCGGTATAAGAATTATGCCCAGGCTTAGGTATAAAAGATACCCTCACCTGCCTCCAGGACCATGAAACGTAGCCAAAAGCCACATACGCCCTAAAGACACGGCAAAGAAGAAAAACCAGAACATCTATGCCCTGCTGCAAAAACACTAGCAAAATACCATCTGGTCCTGCCGACTTAAAAGGCTTAAAAACACTTATAGCCCATCTAATATTAGATTGATTAATCATCCCCCTCACAAGATCCCAGTCCTTCCTCGAGGCATGATAATCATGTCCATCAAGGTCAGACTGCACCCGCAAGGAGGATGAGTCCTCAATCAAAATAGACCCAGGAAAGTGTACCCGAAAAAGTTCCTTTAAAGAGTCCCTGCAAGTGCCAGTCATACTGCCATCAGGCAGCTTAAGAGATCCAATCCTGCAAAAATCCCCATTGGACATTATCTTCACAGGTCTGGATACCTCAGGTATATCCTCAATTCCCTAACAATATCGTTTCCAGGAAGCCTTTTAGCCTTCCTAATGGCCTTATTATAACCAGTGAGAGCGCTCCTATATGTGTCCCAATCACCAGTCTTCTTAGCTTTATTAAAAAGCCGCCTAACATTACGTCTAAGACCGCCCAGCCGTTCATTCCACCAAGGAACTTGCCTTGATGAACGAGCAGTCCTGACAAGACAATTTTGGTGGTAGGATAAGAGAATTGCCTGTTGAATCTGGTCAACAGTCATCTCTAAATCCACCACAGAGCAAAATTTGCTCTGTACACCCCGAAGTTATATTTAAGGTCTTCTCTAAAGGAATTCCTCCGAGGGTCTCTATATGTAACCTGGCTAGGTACCACACCCTGTAAATTAAAGCAAATATATTTGTGATCCAAAGAAGAAGGCTTATCAGACACATGCCAATTCTCAATTAGAAACGCTCTGAGTCCCTAACGTTAGGTCAATGACTTCCCTCCTGTTAACAATAGCAAAGGTAGGTTCATTATCCCTATTCAGAATAAAAAGGTTAGTACCCATCAGAAACTCCAAAAGGTGCTCCCCCCTTTGATTGATGTCTTTGCTACCCCAAACCACATGATGAGAGTTAGCATTGACACCAACCAATAAGTCAAAATGATTCTTTTGGCAAAATTTCACCAAAGACCCAAACTCAGGCATTGATGGAAGTTCGTCTTTATCATAAGGGAAATAAGCAGAGGAAACAATACATTCCCTACTAGTACCCCCCTCTTCTAGCTTCACCTGAACAGTGGTAAGATCCCTAGAACAGTAATCCCAGATGGGTGAAACATGTATGTTATTCCTAGTAAAAACACAAGTCCGAGAACCACTATCAGAAGTACAAGAAGTAAAGGAAAACAACTTACCTTCCTTACAATGAAGCCCCTGTATTTGTCCCTTATAGTGCCACGGCTCTTGAATAAGAGCAAGGTCATAGCAGCCCCCCATGAGCAGGCAAAATTTCACCAAAGACCCAAACTCAGGCATTGATGGAAGTTCGTCTTTATCATAAGGGAAATAAGCAGAGGAAACAATACATTCCCTACTAGTACCCCCCTCTTCTAGCTTCACCTGAACAGTGGTAAGATCCCTAGAACAGTAATCCCAGATGGGTGAAACATGTATGTTATTCCTAGTAAAAACACAAGTCCGAGAACCACTATCAGAAGTACAAGAAGTAAAGGAAAACAACTTACCTTCCTTACAATGAAGCCCCTGTATTTGTCCCTTATAGTGCCACGGCTCTTGAATAAGAGCAAGGTCATAGCAGCCCCCCATGAGCAGCCGACCCAAAAGGGCAGAAGCGGCTCGGGAGTGCTGGAGGTTGATCTGAATCAACCTCAGGCCCATGACATTACAGGTATCTAAGGTGGGCAGAGATCCATGCCCTCCTCCATTGACTGGGCGTCGGAAGGACCAGTGGTACTCCCGAAAGCCCGATCCTTATCAGCGAGCCCGACCAGTTCATGCCCCTTTTCAGGAGCAATCACCGAAGCTATCGGTCTCCCAGACTTGGAATTAAGATCCGAAAGTACCTTAAAGGTCCCTTGATCGACCCCAGAAAAAGCCTTAAAATTGGCCGCCTTGATGGCCTTTGCCGAAGCAAGATCTACTATTAGAATTAAATGCTATCCTTTAGTGTCCCTACTACAATCCAAAACCCTCCAGTTTTCAGTCTTGAACCCCGGGTTGAATACTTGGAGTCGAGCAAAAAGTTGGTTTGCATCCTGCGTATGAGTATCCGTAGTGCGATAAGCCAACTTCACAGACTTGGGTAGGTTCTTCGCAGGGATAATCTCAAACAAATCCCCTGCCCAAGAATACACCAATCCAAAAGCCAGGTAAGCCACTGACAGATGAACTCATTTATACAAGTATAAATGAGTGCACTGTTGTCTAAAGTATAACCCTTAAGCAGTGGCAAGGTCTCCCCAGAAAAGATTCCATCCACACCACTCAGGATCCTGTCCGAGATGAGGTCCACCTCAGCAGCCACCATCTTGGAGTCCAGATAACCCTCCTTAATGATGGCTAACTGAAGAGAAGTAACAGCTTCCATATAAGATCCAGGCTGAATGCCCTGGGACTGCTTAGTAGGCCTAACTGCCTCAAAAGAGGGGTAAACAACACAGATCTGGTTCTCTTGCCAGCACCAGGGGTAGAGCAGGAGAATCAGACAAAGATGCTAATTGGGAAGTGCCATGTGGTAGCTGAGAGCCACCCGCACCAGCAGTTTCCCTCTTAGCCCTCCTCCACTTTTGCCTAGCCACCACAGACAAATGCGTCCTTTGCAGACTAGGTTTACTCCCGGAGGCAATAGTGAATTCGGGAACCTGCTCCACCGTCCCATCACCCTGGGGCACACCAGTGATCCCAGTACCCTCAGATCAGGCACCAGGACCCCCTCCCCGCGATGGTGCAGAGAAGCAGCCTCCTCAGACAAAGTTTTAAAAAATTTTTGAATCTTTTTTCCATTCAAAAAGACAAACTGGAAGAAACACAGTAAATCACTGCCCGGTTATCCTCCAATACGGGTGGAAGGCTAACTACGACAGAGTTTCACCAGCACGATGCCTTACACCACTCCCATGTCTGATGCCTTACACCACTCCATGAGTGGGTACCTTAGTTTGGGTAGGGTGCTCTCTTAGTCTGGCCCCTTACCTTCGACCTCTCTGGCATGGGACACCCTACCAGTAGCCCAGTAGCTAAGCTACTGCCGGCATAGTTGTCAGGATCCTTGGAACAATGCAAGCTTCCTCACCACGACAAGGTGGAGACACCAACGAGGGAGACTTGACGGGTAACTTATTGCTGGAGGTCAGTGGCCAGTAAGGTGGATCCGAACGACAACTGATGTCACGAATTCCACTAAAGTTGTCCTGCAGGTTAACTATCTTCAAGAGAAGTTGAGATATTCCTGGGCAAGCTAGGAGCTTGTAGGTCTCGTTGGGAGATAGAGTCAGACATCGTAGAGTCTCGTTAAACGAAAATTGTGAGACATACGCCATAGAACAATCGGAGAATACTTGGAGCAGCTGTCCTGATCGAGGGTGGCAACGGCTGTTATATACCCATTGACCTTTCCTGACCCTTTTTCCCAGGGAGAGAATTTAGATGTTTATCTCTCGAACATTTGCCGAGTCAGGTATCCAATCCAAGACTATTTGGCGGACACCTGATGTAAACATTTTCAGCGATTTATTAAGACTGGGGCGAAAGTCTACTGACTGATTGAAATACAACTCGTAATGTCGTTGTATTTCTTACATGTTTGTTTTGAGAGAGCACCTTACCTATTTCTCCAGATGTCTCTCTCCTTCCTATCTCTTTCTCATTTGACCTGTTTATGATCGGAGGAGATCAAGGTGGGGATAAGTTACGTACAATTCGAACTCTGATTCTCCACATGTATAAACAAACAATCTGGAGAAATATCCTGGCTCTCTGTGTAATGGATAACAGTAGCTGAAGTAGACCAGTTGAAAGTAGTCAAAAATGTTTCTTTTGAGTAATAAAAGAATTTTTTTCTGCTTAGTGCTTTAACTCCTTTGTTACTTTTATAAGTGGCAGAATGTCTATAACCTTAGAGTATTTTTTTAATTTTATTGCTAAATAATGCTTGAACTTTACTCCTATAACTCAAAATAAGTGTAAATAAAAAGATATAGGTATAAGAAAAAGTTAATGTTTCATCCTCATAAATATTAATTATTAGAAAAAATGCTTCTACAGTCTATTTTCATTAAGGAGAAAGCTGATGTAAATATTGGAGTTGTTGTTAGGTACAGTCTATTCCAAAAAGGTTTTCACTAAATTATTACTTATTGTTTTTCCAGTTACTATTAAAACTTGATGCATTAGTTAGTATAGTAATAAGACATATGCTATTAAAGACACAGAAAATACTATTTAGTGTTTCCTTGACAATGGGGGAAATCAACTTTAGAAGATGGGATCGAAATTTTTGTTAACAAACTTTATTTAATTGTTTCGTGAAAAATACGGCAGTAATTATTTCTCGGAAGTATTGATAAGATATTAAAATGATAACTAGAAGTATTGAAAAATTTAAACTTTACTGAATTATTAAGTGATAATCAAAAGCAGGTTATCCTTTGATTTCTACGCATGCATTTAGAAGCAGAAGATTTCGAGATTTTTGAATCGGTAAGTGATAAATATTTAAAATATATTTTTTAACTAATTATTTAAAATTTAATGAATAATTTGATTAGATTTCTTTTTATCTAATAAAACTAAAGGCTTTTAAATTTGGTAAAAATGCATAGTCATCTGTATAAATTAATAAAACTAAAGAAATATATTCATGGTTTCGGGTTAGTTAATTGCCATATTTGATTAGATATCATATTTTAAATAATTTTTCACAAATCTATATCATAATAATAATAATATACCTGATAAGACTATAGTTCTAACAGAATTTAAATTTTGCTATAAAAGGTGATTCTTCTGTTTAACATTCCAAATATATTCTGAAAAAATAATGCCAAGTCCAGTAAATAAGGAAATCAGAAAATTAATTGTTTTGCATAGACGAAACGGAACGAGAACAAAAGATATAGCAAATATTTTCAATGTAAGTTATCAAACAGTAATAAATATTGGTAAAAATGAAACTGAGAGAGGAACTATCTCTCCGAAAAAATCCTCAGGTCATCCACGGAGCACATCTAGCAATGAAAATTAGCAATTATGCTCCATTAGTGAAACAATTCCGTTTATATTAACTAAAGTTATAAGAAGAGAAATGGTCCTAGCTGTATCTGTTCAAACTGTCAGGAATCAGTAAGTAAAATATTAAAATATATATATATGAATATGCACAATGAAGAATGATTAAATTATAATTTTAGGTTGCGTGAATTTGGACTTCCAGGAAGAAGAAAAGCTCAGAAACAATCTCTCTCATTGCAAAATATGATAGATCGGTTTCAGTTTTGCTTACCAATATCAAAATTTAAACAGTTCAGATTGGCAGTCAATAATATTTTCAGATGAAAAATGTTTCACTATAGACAATTTTGGCAAAGTATGGGTTCAAAGACCTATAGGGAAAAAACATGCTAACCCATATGTCGTGTCTAAGCACAAAAGTGGATGATTTTCTGTAGGTAAAATGATTTTTTAAATTAAATGAGCTAATAATTAAAATTGCTAAATTCCAATTAAATCAATAGCAAATTAAATATTTTGGTTGCATCTACTTAATCATAAAAAATTGCAAATTAAACTTTAATTAATTAATAATAGCAATCATTAATTCTATTATTCTATCAATTATCCATATATTTAACAACAGATTACTGAGGAATATTAATAAATATCGTTTGTTTATTATAGATGCATTATACTGATGTCTCTAAATCTGTAAATTATTCGATTGGAAGATGCTGAGGATATTATTCGGGCGAGTTATGTTGTTAGTAAGAAACTGGCACTTGAAGTCGTTCTCAGAAGGTGAGTTTGTGAAAGAGTGCTTAATAGAAGTGGCAAATATCTTGTGTCCAGAAAAAAGTAAAGAGTTAGTTTATCCAGAAGAACATTCCAAGACGAATAGGGGCACTGGCAGAAAACATAAAAGTAGCACTTGGCGAAGTCATGGAAAAATATGTAGCATTTTCCATAGCATTGGACGAAAGCACTGATATTACTGAAACAGCGCAACTAGCAATTTTTATTCGTGCAGTTGACCAAAATTTGAAAATAACAGAAGATTTGCTCGCACTTTGAGTCATGAAAGACACTACAAAGGGGGAAGATATTTTTGAAGAAACTGTTAATTTTTTAGTGCTTTTAGACTGGACTGGGCAAAGTTAAGCAGTGTCACTACAGATGAATCTCCCATGATGATAGGGAAAAACATGGGAGTGGTGGGTAAAATAAAATCAGAATTATCAAAGAGAAATATTGACATTAATAATCTGTTCGCATTTCACTGTATTTCATCAAGAAAACCTCTGTGCGCTAAATCATTAAAATTTATGCATGTAATGGAGACAGTTGTTTCAACTGTGTAAATTTTATTAAATCAAGAAGTTTGAATCACTGGCAGTTCCAGCAATTCCTGCAGGACTTGGAATCGGAATATGGAGACCTCGTTTTTCATTGTGAAGTTCGCTGGCTCAATAAGGGCAAAATGTTGAAGCGATTTTATGAGTCAAGAGAAGAAGTGCAAACTTACTTTTATGGATATGAAGGGCAAATCCAAACTAGTCGAACCTTTGAGAGATGATGCATGGTTATCTGATTTTGCATTTTTGGTTGATGTCACCAGCTACTTGAACGAGCTAAATACGAATATGCAAAAACCAGGACAACTTGCCCATGAGCTATTCACCCATGTAAAATCTTTTCAAAGCAAACTTCGATTGTGGGAAAATCAGATTCGTGCAGGAAATACATATCATTTTCCCACTCTAGCAGCCCATAAAAATTTCGATAAGAATGCCCTTGCACAGGAACTATCTTCATTAAATACAGTATTTACATCCAGATTTGAGAATTTCCGTTCATGTGAGCTTCAGTTCCAAATATTCATAACACCTTTCGACATGGACGTGGAGCAAGTAGAAATGTCGCTTCAAATAGAATTACTTGAACTTTAGGCAGATAATGTTCTAAAAGTCAGATTTGTGAGGTACCTCTGCAAGATTTTTATGTGAGACATGTTTCCAAAGATAAATATTCCAAATCTAATTAATTTTATATGTAAAATGATGTCCCTCTTCGGCAGTACTTATTGCTGTGAGCAATTTTTTTCAAAATGAATTTCACGAAACCAAAAAACAGATCAAGTATTATACATAAAAATAAGATGATGTGTATGTTTAAGAATAAAATTACGTTCTAGGCCTCTTTTTGACCAGCCTTTTTTGTACATCTGAACATCGCAACGATTTTACAATTAAAAAATTAAAACCCCATTAGTACAATCAATAAATTTAAAATAAAAGTAAATGAAGCAGTTAGCCATGGTTCATAATATGCATTTCGGCGCAACGCCCTCTTCAGTTACAACCGATGGTAACTGCAAAAATAATTTACATACAATTTTTTAAAAAATATAGTTTTAATTCAACATAAATTTAAAAATAAAATACCTTTAAATAACATATATCCCACATATTTAAGCTAGGTGATCAAAAGAGCAACTACAGGATCTTAAACAACAGCCTGCTGAAGGGATCTATCCTCTCTCCTATCCTGTTTAACACTTACATCAGCAACCTCCCAGAACTCACCTGCAGAATATTCCAATATGCAGATGATTTAGCCATTGCCACTCAAAACAAGAGCTTCATTGCCTTGGAGAAAACTCTCAATAGGGACATGAAGACCATAGAATCCTACCTGTGCAAATGGGGCTTAAAACCCAATCTGACTAAATCAGTTAGTACAGCATTTCATCTTTACAATAGGGAAGCAGATAGAAAACTAAAAATCTCCTTTTGCAACAAAATTTTGAATCACGATTTCTCCCCAAGCTATTTGGGCATAACCCTTGACAGAAGCTTAACTTATAGAAATCACTTGGAAAAATCAAAGAAAAAACTCTCAACTCGCAACTGCATAATCAGAAAGTTTGCAGGAACCACCTGGGGATGTAGGGCAGATACATTACGAACTTCCTCTCTAGCCCTAGTTTACTCTGTTGTGGAATACTGCTGTCCTGTTCGGCTGAATAGCTCTCATACCAAGCTGATAGACACCCAGCTCAACACCATAATGCATATATTCACCAGCAGTCTTAAATCCACCCCTCTCGATTGGCTTCCAGTATTATCCAACATTCCTCCACCTGACTTAAGAAGAAAAGAAGCCACTCTCAAAGAATATAGAAAAATACTAAACTCTCCTAACGTACCTCTTCACAATGACATACTTCAATATTCCTCTTAGCATCCTCCTTAAAAGCCTGTTGAAGCATTTGGTAAGCTTCCGTTGCCGATTTTTCAAGCAGGAAACAAAATTTCAAACACACTCTTTGTTCTTTTAAATTTGCCATAACGACTTCGCAGGCAGAACAAAATAACAGTAAGAGAAACACAACACTATGCTCAAACGTTAATGTACAAACTGACGCCGTCTGCACAGCTGTTTCGTGAAGGTCTCTACTAACCCCATCTAGCCGGAGAACTCTCTACTACGTCTACGAATGGCAGCGCGCTCTCAGTTCAGTTTTTTTTGGGTCCGCCCTCGTATATTATTATTATTATAACAGTTCATGTGACGTTAGCTCCTCATGCACCATTTCCACGCATTATTTATTATTGCAAGGTCTAATCTATTGACCGGTTTAATATCTGTTTTTCTTTTTTCAAAGATTGTTAGTCTCTGCAACTCTCCATCTTCTAGGATCTCGTTCACCTCTAATAATTTTTGCATTGTTTCAATTTACTTCTAGTTCACAACTGTGGGCTCTTTGTGCTAATGCTGTACATAAAGTGTTGTTTTTGATATCAACCTTGTGTTCTTGAATTTTTTTATCTAGCCATCTTTCTGTATAACCTATGTACGTGACTTGCTGGTTGAAGTCTTTGTCAAAAGCTGGGATCTGGTATACAGCTGGAATATAAAGAGGGTTAATCTTATCTTTATCGTTTCTAATAGTGTTAAAAAGGGTGTTTTTTCTATTAAAAGCAATTTTCATGCCAGTAGTTTTCTCTAATTTCCTTTTGTATTTCAATGTTATATTATTCATGTCAAGAGAATAGTACGGTGTATCGTTTTGCCCTTGTACCTTCCTGATAGGTTTCTTTTTAGTAATCTTGTCCCATAAACGGGTAATTACATTTTGGGAATATCCATGATTAGCAGCTTGTTTCTTTAACCATTCTAGCTCTTCCTCAATACTTCTTACTGATGTACAGTGTGTCTTCAACCTTTGTAGCAAAGCTCGAAATGCTGCCATCTTATATGCCCATGGTTCGTTAGCTTCTGCTTTAATGAACAAAGATTGGTATGTTTTGTTCCTAAAGACCTTTATATCATATTCGCCACATACTATTTTAATCTTTAAGTCTAAATAATGTATTTCAACTTCTTCGCTTCTTTGTTTACCAGGTGTAGACCAAGGGCTGTATCCGATAATTTTTCTTCAATTCCTACTATAAAATTGCTTTTTTCAGCTATAACTAGTATGTCATCAACATACCTTTTATATAGTTTTATATGTTGTACAAGATTTGGTAATATGATTTCCTCTTTGGATCTTACAACTAATTCTGCTATGACCCCAGCTACTGGGCTACCAATGGGAACTCCAATACTTTGTGAATAGAACTTATTTCTAAATTGAAAGTAGGATCGGTGGATTATGAGATGGCAGATGTTTCTAATTACAGATGGATCACATTGTTTATTTGGAAGGTGTTCTAATAGGAATCTATAAAGGAGTAAACAAGCTGGTTCTAATTTTATGGACGGGTATAAAGCTTTAAAGTCAAATACTTGTAATATTTCATTCGGTAATGGTCCTATTTCAAGAAGTTTATCAATCAGATCTCTCGACGATGTAACCGTCCAATTATAATTCTTCATCTTTTCTAAGCACTTTAAGAAAAGATGAAGAATAATTAAACTAAAGTTCAATCTAAATAAAGATACAGTGTACTTTAAAATCTATCACTACACCATTTCCAAGCGTTACTAATGGAGGTAGGGTCCAGCTTGTTAATTGGTTTAATTAAATCATTTCTCTTATTGTAGATGGTGAGCGATTCCGCTATTCTACCTTTTTTGATAACATGCTCTTTATGGATCACTTTAGCATTATTCCATTTCACTTGTAGGTCGTTTGTCAGGGCCTTTTGGGCTAGAGCTGTCGTAGTGGCATTATTTTGTACATCTCTCATGTGTTCCGGTAATCTCTTGTTAAGTGACCTACAAGTGTAACCTATATATTTCAGATTTTTATTAGTATCATTATCAAGTAACGGTATTTCATATACTCCCGGTTTCTCTTGGCGTTCTTTGGAACATGTTTTGAAATTAACGTTGTGATAGTAGCTGAAGAGGATTTTTCAATAAATCGAAAGCGCTTCTACAGTTTAAGTGTTCTTTTATTGTACTTATGAAAGTGTATCCTGCCATAGTGCTGATATTTTTGCTTATTTATAATCAAAAAAAATTAATTAATCGATGATGAAAAATGAAATTATGGAAGTACATATCATTTGGAAGCATTTAGCATTTTGGTTGATACTGCAAAAAAAAAAAAAAAAAAAAAAAAAAAAAAAAAAAAAAAAAAAAAAAAAAAAAAAAAAAAAAAAAAAAAAAAAAAAAAAAAAAAAAAAATCACCAATCACCCTACTCATTGTTTCTTCTGTAAAATAATTCCAAAAATTAGAATAAAAGTGATACTGAATAAAAGAAAACACATCTATACAGAATCAAGGACACATACAAGCTACTTGAAATTGAACTGTCTTTGATTTTTGGCTGCAAATGTCCATTTCTGCTTTTTTGTTTTGTTTTTCAGCAATCTTAAGAAGTTGAGGAAGAACTCCAACTTGGTTCTCAGACCTCATTTGCTCAATTTAATATTTTTTTAGTTGAGATTGATGGTAGAAACTGTCAATTTTGATGTTTATAGTTGATTTTGGTTTCTTCTCTTGCTCATTATATGATTAAATGAATAATCATAGATTTCTTCTCTCTCCAAGGTATTGTTTATGAAAATGTTTAACCCTTTCAAGACTATCCATTCAAGAAACTGCTTTGCAATGTTGACTATTGATATCATTTCAAATTTTAAAATTTTTGCAGAAATGAGAACAAGCAAAGTAATGTGTGAATGAAAACACAAACTAACCAAACGAACACAGCCAAACTTCCCCTGGTGGATAAAGTCTATATTAAAATATCTAAATGATTATTTTTGAAATTAATGCTATGGTGCCACCATCTGTTGAATTAATAATTAATTAAATAAAATTTAGAATTAAGGTGGCGCCATCTAGTAATTAATGATTAAACAATAATTTTTAAATTAATTTTCCCCGAAATAAAATTTTGCCACCGCACTGGACTCAAACTGGGATCCTTGGGATAGCGCGGCCCCAATGCCTTAACCGATTAGACCACGGTGACCTATGACAGAATTCCACTTTGGGAAGTTTATACAATGATTACTACAGAGACTTACTTTATCGGACATGGCCGAAACTATCACTTCCAGGCGAGCTATCTAAGTAGCCACGGGCCCTCCTGGCAAACCTGGGCAGGCAGACTTGGCTCAAGTCAGATATCACTCAAAGCAAACTTTAGACAGGGGATTAACCATTTCAAACTAACCAAACGAACACAGCCAAACTTCCCCTGGTGGATAAAGTCTATATTAGTTCTAAATTCTAAATTAATTAATTATAAATTCAACAGACGGTGGCACGATAGCATTAATTTCAAAAATAATCGTTTAGAAAATTTAATATAGACTTTATCCGCCAGGGGAAGTTTGGCTGTGTTTGTTTGGTTAGTTTGAAATGGTTAATCCCGATTGAAAGTTTGCTTTGAGTGATATCTGATTTGAGCCAAGTCTGCCTGCCCAGATTTGCCAAGAGGGCCCATGGCTACTTAGATAGCCTGCCTGGGAGTGATAATTTCGGCCATGTCCGATAAAATAAGTCTCCATAGTAATCATTATATAAGCTTCCCGAAATGGAATTCTGTCATAGGTCACCATGGTCTCATTGGTTAAGGCATTGGAGCTGCGCTATCCCAAGGATCCCGGTTTGAGTTTGGTGTGGTGGCAAAATTTTATTTCAGGAAAATTAATTTAAAAATTATTGTTTAATCATTAATTACTAGATGGTGCCACCTTAGTTCTAAATTCTAAATTAATTAATTATTAATTCAACAGATGGTGGCATGTAGCATTAATTTCAAAAATAATCGGTAAGAAAATTTAATATAGATTTTATCCACTAGGGGAAGTTTGTCTGTGTTCATTTGGTAAGTTTGAAATGGTTAATCCCCTGTTTAAAGTTTGCTTTGAGTGAAAACACAAACACTAAAGCTTAATAAATCCCATATTAAGCCATCAAAAATAAATAAGGTAAAAGGTCTAGTATTCACAAACAAAAAGTATATTTATTAACTAATAATTATAAAATACAGAAATGAACAAATTTGAAATTTAGTGGAGAACTAAATGCATTTTGAGAGAATCCCATGTGCTTATATACATTTTTCAACCTAATAAATATTTTGTATATAGTGCTTCAGTAAAAGAAATTATAATTTATTAAAACTTTTCTAAAAAATTCAAGATTGAATAATCAAAAATAATTTGTATTTTTTTGTTTCACATATTTACAATTTATGAAGTTCATGATATAATACTACATTCATTCTTCTAAGCTTAGTGATTCTCAACATGGGACCATGTCATGTTTCTAAAGGTCACATGAAAAAATGAGACATTAAGAAGCCACAGAAGTTTTTGAAGGGACCATACCAAATTAATAGCCAGGTGTATTATCATCTTTTTCATAATCATCACATTTCACTGTTTCTGTGAATTTCATCATAATAAATATTGAAAACCTCAATCGTTTGCTTAACATTGAAATTTGATATTTGAAAATGATGTGTATCATATTTATAATCTATCAATCTACCTATCAAAACTGAAATACAAGAGTAAATTTTAGAAATATTTTGGCAACTTTTCTGACTCTATTTAGAGATTTAATTAGAAAGTGTCGGCAGTCCTTTTTACACAATCACACAATGAAGTGATCACTTCCAATTTTAAATGCAAATTTAACACACATACTATCTTGTAAAAAAGTTATATATTTAAAGAGCTTTTAACAAAAGTTTTTAGATAATTTTATCTTCAGAAATTCTTTTCTTTAATTAAAGTTTAAAATTTAATCAAATAAAAAATTTAGCAAAAAAGTAGTCACAATTACTTTAAAGCCTTTAACTCTTAAAACTTCAATTCTTTTAGGTATATTATCAACAAGTTTTTGAATAAATTCTTTTGATATAGCATTCCAAATTTGGTTTTATTGATCAAATCAGCCTTATTTTTGACAGTTTATTTTTGCAATTCTTTCTTCATATATGATCAGTCATGCTACAAAATATGTTAAAAAATAGCAAACTATGTTTTTCCCATAAATAATGGCTATGATAGGGTCATTGAAGTAAATTAACATCAGAAGAGAGCCATTAGCAAAATAAGGTTGAGAACTACTACTCTAGTTAAGAAAAAACATTTTGTAATTCAGACTAAATAAATAAATAAAAAAATTTAAAAATTTGGCTCCAGATAGCATTAGTTGAATGTTTTAGAGAGCATATATCTTGAACTATGTTATTATGAATGCTTTATAGACTAACATGAACAATACAGATAAAGAATAATGATTATCTGCTTTCTCCTGTTTCCCAGTCTTTGAAATGATATTGGGCAGTTGTCATGACTGGCCCTGCCCATTTTAAAAGTGACAATGATCTTGAAAGGATCTTAAACTATATTTTTCAATTTCTTACTTTAATATATAGATTTTTTTTTTAATTTTTAAAACAAAAAATCTCTCTTCTGATCAAATTGATTAAATGCAAAAAAATTCAAATTATGTCAATTATTATTAAATTTTCTATTGCCTATTAACCTTTACCCCTCTACCGCCTAACTCGTGTTAACCTGTATAGTGTTGTTTCATATCTTGCTTTCACTCCCACTCCTAACTGGGCAAGACAAAGTTTAAAAACCAATAACTTCGTTATTTTTGCTTAAATAGAGAAAAAATGGTTAAAATCTCAAATTTTATCGTATTCTTCATATTTCTATCGTATTATTCAAAAATTTGATTTTAAGTATATTTTTAAATAAATTTTTAATTAACCCTTTAATTCCAATTTAATCCGAATCAATTAATACATCTGTGATTTTTGGACCGCCAAAAATTCAAGAACAGTTTGTCCGAATTTGTCCGACTTGATCTATCATGTTCCACAATTCCTTCTTAGTTTATTAAGTTCATGATATAACACTACATTCATTCTTCTTTTTTCTACAATCTTTTTTACAGATATCTTGATCCAATAAATTATAATTTGGGAAAGTCCAAATTACTAGCCAAAATCTAGCCCTTGAATTACAACGGAATAATTTAACGATTGGAAATCATTTGAACTAAAGTTAGTGCCATCTGGTAATTATAAGTTTAGTTCAAATTATTTCCAATCATTAAATTATTCCGTTGTAATTCAAGGGCTAGATTTTGGCTAGTATATTTGTTGATTTGAGTAAGTTCCCTTGATGCTTATATTGTAAAGTCTAAAATTTGGGAAAGTTTGGCCCTTTCCAAATAATATGATTTTGCTGTTTTATAAAATTTGATAAATTAATTTTATTTAAAAATATATAAATTTCTATTTACTAGTTTTATTTAAAAAAATATAAATTTCTATTTATCAGAGAAACAAAAAAAATACATAAATTTCTTATTTAACAGAGAAACAAAGCAACCAATACCATGCTTGACAATCGACGCAGAAATTGGCGTCCAAGATTCTGGCGGGAAATATCTAACAGTTTTTTTAAATCAGCTGATTGTTTGTTTATATTAGTTATATTTTAAATATAACACAAAAATTTAAACAATATAAAGAATTTTTATGTTATCTGCAGTTGAAACAAGTAACTAGTACACCAGGGGTTTATATTTTAAATATAACCCAAAAATTTAAACAATACAATTATTTTTGGTGTAAATTTTAAATATAACCCAAAAATTTAAACAATACAATTATTTTTGTGTTGTAAATATAACCCAAAAATTTAAACAATACAATTATTTTTGTGTTATCTATATTTTGAATATAACACAAAAATTTAAACAATACAGTAATTTTTGTGTTATCTGCAGTTGAAACAAGTAATTAGTAGACCAGGGGTGCATATTGTCAAACAGCGTCAATCCAAGGTCAACTACATGACCTTCGGCTATGGGTTAGTTACATTATGTTAAGTAAGGGGAGATCCATGACAACCTATCCCTGCTGTTTGAAAATGCTATTATTATTATATTTTAATTATTTTTTGAAAAATTAAAGACTTAGAATGACTAAATACAGAGAAATAATTCACCATCCGCCATTTTTAAAAGGCTCTGAGACAAATCTTGAGAAAAAAAAAACCTGTAAAAAGCGATAATTTATCAAAAATCAGTGCTAAATCTGGCATACAGATGGCAGGATGATAGCTATGTATACAATTATTATAGCAATATTTATTAAAATAAATAAATTTCCAAAAAAGTCGATATTCTTATACATACTAATACTTCTTATAAAATAAAAAGTATTTATCATGCATTATTTTAAGAAAATAAGAAGAAAAATGGCTAATAAACAATTATTTTTAATATTTGTGTAGTAGAATACCGTATTTTATCTACCAGGAGGGCAAATACGTTTGTTTATTTACACAAGCTATCAGATTACGCTTAGCGGTATCAAATTACAATATAAATTGTGTGCCAAAAAATTATAGCAAAATATCAAATACATATTTGATATTTTGTTGGAGCTTAAAAAGGGTGTGTCTAGAAAAAAAAACAAGTAAAAAAGGAGCAGTAAAGGTTAAATATTTAATAACTTGTAAGAAAATATTGTTGTTTAATTAAAAAAAATCAAATTGAAATATTTATTTAAAGAATTCATACCTGATCACTTAAATTACGAATTTGTTTTTCAACAAAAGGTAACAGGCCTTGAATACAGAAATCTTGAATAAATACCCGAATTCTTTCTCTGTCACTTAATGTAAGATAAATACCATGAAATTTATTTTCTTTAATTTTTTTCTCTCCATCCTGATTATAAGTTTTTGAAAATGTTTCTTCTTCAACTGGTGATGACACCTGTAAGCAAAACAAATATATTTATAAATTTTTATATTTATTGATATTTTAATTCATAAAATAATACTATAGCATTCAAAATATATTGAAATATAATTTATACAATAAATTTCTAATTCTTTTACTGTGAAAATTCTTTAGTTATTTAGTGTAAAATCAACAGATCAATCCCAATTCCTTAACAGAAAATAAATTGTTCATGGAATACAATATGCATTGCTATCAGAAATAAATTCTATGTAATTCAAATATCTATATAATTTACACTTTGCATTAAAATAGAGGTCTAAAAGTAAACATCTATTATAAATTCATGTTATCATCATCAACTACAGTGATACCTCGGTTCACGAACACAATCCGTTCCTTGACCCTGTTCGTGATCCGAAAAGTTCGTAATCCGAATCAATTTTTCCTATTGCAATTAATGTAAATCCAAATAATAC